>PISX010029733.1:0-19671 GCA_004024625.1 Mellivora capensis
AGAAGGATTAAATACATGGGGGCACATACATAACTTTGAAAACCATGAAGCCAGTAAAATGTTTTCAAGAACATTAATAGCTTTGAAAATTCACATAGTTTGTTAATGCTATGGGGTAAAAAGCAAGGCACAAATGATATAGACCTACTGTAAACACAAATATGATATAATTATACATATGTGTGCAAAGAAAACATTGAAAGGAAATAGCTAACATATTAATGGTTGTCAAGTTGATTTTTTTCTGTATTCTTTTCTGAATATTGCAAATTTTTCAAAATTTTTTAAAGATTTATTTATTTTTATTTTAGAAAGTGCACACATGTACATGCAAGCGGGGAAAGGGGCAGAGGGAGAGGGAGAGAGAGAATCTCAAGCAGACTCCCCACTGAGCACACAGCCCCATGCAGGGCTCAATCCCAGGGCCTTGAGAGCATGACTTAAGCTGAAATCAAGAGTCAGACACAACTGACTAAGCCACCCCAGTGCCCCAAATTTTTCAAATTTCTAAATGTCTTTCTTTTACAATCTGAAAAACAAAAATTTATTCTTCAATAACCAGTCAATTGTCCTTGATAAGTTTGGAATGTAGGATTTGAACCCAGATTAGTTAGATTTGGTTCTGCTTTCACTAGCATATAGACAAGAGTAGTTTCTGATTCTTATCCATCCCGCAGCATGGACATTCCAGCAGATTCTCAGTGAATATTTGGTAAGCCCAATCCAGAAGCCCTTCTATGTACAAATCCTTTAGAACACATGTGATTAAGGGTCACAGGCTCAGAATCACAATCCTTTGTGTAAATATACCTGTGCCATGTCCAACATATCCTCACAATAAAGGGACCATTATATTCTACACTGTAGAGCTGAAAGCTTTGCTTCTTTTTTTTTTCCCCCCCCAAATTAAACTTACTCATTTGTGGTGAAGTTCAGAACAGCTTCTGATCAGACAGCCTAACAGCCACAGGAAATTGTTTGGGCAGTATGTTAATTTGCTGATCATGTTTAACATCAATTGTGTGTGATAGAGCAAGACAAGTTTGGATACTAAAAAGCTCCAGGAAAAATATAATCAGAAAGAACTGACAGCACTCTTGACCTACTCTACAACAAAGCAATTAACATCAAGTTTGCTGAGAGGTATACATGGGGCCCAACTGGGGAAAAAGGATATGATCTATTTTCAAAACTTAAGTCAGGTACCATGACACTTCTCTAAATCTCTGAGTCAGATTTGTGCTTTGACTGACTTAGCTAAACTGTATATGATTGGTAATTATGCTGGTTGGCAGAGAAAGGCAAACGTGATAATGATACCTGTTCAAAAGCAAGGATAATGCCAAATCTACTGATTTAACATAAGGCTTCAAATGTGAATGGGTGAAAATGGTTGACCTTTCAACCCTTTTACCCACACAACATAACTATCTGTATAGAAGTGTCATGTTCCATATACTATAATTTTTAAAAGTTTTTTTGTCAATATAGATGAATATAAATTTGTATAAAAGATATATATATTATTTATATATATTATTTTAGAGCAAGAGAGAGAGTGCATGCATGCATGAGCAGGGGGGAGGGGCAGAGAAAGAGGGAAAGAGAATTTTTTTTTTTTAAGATTTTATTTATTTGACAGAG
Organism: Mellivora capensis; assembly: GCA_004024625.1. NCBI lineage: Eukaryota > Metazoa > Chordata > Mammalia > Carnivora > Mustelidae > Mellivora > Mellivora capensis. The sequence goes on from PISX010029733.1 coordinate 1,645, forward strand.
AGAGAGATCACAAGTATGCAGAGAAGCAGGGGGAGGAGGGGAAGCATGGCCCCGCCGAGCAGAGAGCCTGATGTGGGGCTCGATCCCAGGACCCTGAGATCATGACCTGAGCTGAAGGCAGAGTCTTAACCCACTGAGCCACCCAGGTGCCCCAGGGAAAGAGAATCTTAAGCAGGCTCTACACTCAGCATGGAGTTCAATGAGGAACTCAATCTCATGATCCTGAAATCATGGCCTGAGCCAAAACCAAGACTTAGTCACTTAACTGACTGAGCCACCCACATGCCCCATAAAAGATACATTCTTACAGCCATTTGATTATCTATAAATTGGGGCAAGTTTTCTCCCAGCTCAAATTATTGTGCCAGAGGTACATCCCACAGGATAAAAACACTCATCCCCAAATCTACATTAAAAACAAAATTTTAAGCCAATTTTTAACACACCGGATGCACCAAACATTGTCGGTTTAAAAACTGATATTATTACACCTTGCAGATTCAAAACATTAGGTCTACCACTTATTCAACTGTGCAAAACCAGGCAATTTATAAACCCTCTAAGTAGGACAATATAATATGTCATCCAAAGGCTGACTTTCTGACAGTGAAAGAGATACTGTTGTCCACTGAAACACAGGGTGTAAATTAGGACTATCATGACAAACCCGGGCATATGGTCTCATGACCTGTAAGTCTTCCCTTTCCATAAATTAGCCTAACACTCCTAAAAGTGATGGGAAAGCTTTAGGACAGGACAGGTGTATAAAGTATCTGCCATCCTAGTATTTGGCATGCAGAGTCTCCCAATTGCTAGTAGCTCTCTCTCTTAATTCTACAATTCTTCCCCAGCCCACATCCAAGTGTAAGCAGGGACAACATTTGAGGTAAAACCCATTTCATAAGGTTGTTCTACAAGGGTTTGTTGTTGCTGTTGTTGTTGTTGTTTCCAGTTGTCCCAACCTGCTTTTCCAGACTGATTTCTCATCAAACGCTACCAATTTCCTAAACATGTATAACCATGCTTGCATCTGTGTGCGCACACACACACATTCACATTCCCATACCTTCTATACTCTATATCATCCGTATGATCTTGATTTACTGGATTTCTCACTTCCTTAGAAAAAAGAAGCCTTTTGAGTTTAAGCCTGTCTGTATAATGTTTATCTTGCTTTAAATTTGCTATTCCCTCCTCCCCTTTTCTTAAATCTGGCAATCTCTTTTTTAATTTCAAGAATGTGCTGAAATCTAACTTTCTCTCTGAAATCTGTATCTCAATAATGATCTTCTGTTTAACAAATTGCCCCAAAACTTCAGTGCCCATTGGGCTCATGGTCTGTGGATCAGCAGTTTAAGGGAGGCTAAACTGGATGACTGGATTACTCTGTCTTCAATTGACTGCTAGGCCAGATCAGTGGGGAGCAGCTGGTCTGGGATGCTTAGTTACACTCCTCTCATTGTTTCTCACCCTCTAGCAGGTCAGGCTGAGCTGTACAAAGGGAAACTGAGCAAGAGTCTGTAAAATTGTCAGGAGGAAAACATTTTCCTCCACCCTCTTAGGGTCCTTGGCTAGGCCTGACAATTAAATTGATGAAGGCAAATTAACAGGAAAAAAACAGATTAATTTAATATTAGTTTTTTATCAAACAGGAGCCTTCATAAGTAAATGAAGACTCAAAGAAATAATTAGACCTGTGATTTCTGCTTCTGCCATTTTCTCAAACTTCTTCGGCTTGAAATATTCAATATGCCAAGGTGCCATAATTAGGGGCAGTGTGTACAGAGCCCCAACAAAACCAAGTAGATGTGGGAAAGGCCACTCAGAGCCTGGATCCAAAGCTGACACAACATGATTTCTGCTGCCTTCTTTTGACCAAAACATGTTACAAGACCAGCCCCAAATCAAGGGGTGAACAGACTCCACCCCTTCCTAGGTGGAATTACAAAGTCACATCACAAAGGATGAAGACCCCAATGAGTGAGAAGTTAGAACTATTTATGTAATCAATCTGTTAAATGCACCCTTACTGTTTTAGAACGAGTTAGTGGACTTAAATCTATATGCTCTTGTAGAATTTACCCCTGCTCTCCCTCCGTCCATATTTTTTAACCAACTATATGTTTCCAAGAACACATAACATTCCTTTGTTTAGCTTGGCATTAATGCATGAAGATGTATTATAGATATTATACAGTATCTGTTAAATTAATAAACTAATTATAGTTGTATATGAAGTACCTATGTATTACTGAGTGTAAATGATGAAACAGTGATTAAGTTGTTGCAACTAGAGCTCAAAAAGATAGATACTTAATTGCAATACACAACATGAATCATACCATCAACCTTTCTACCCAATGATGGAAATTCATTTTCAGCTTAAACTCTAATAAAAAGTGCTATTACAGGGCACCTGGGTGGCTCAGTTGGTTAAGCCTCTGACTCTCAATTTTGGCGCGGTTCATGCTCTGAGCTTGTGAGATCAAGCCCTGTTGAGTGTGGAGTTTGTTTGAGATTCTCCCTCTCCCCCTGCCCCTCCTCACATTTATGTACTCTCTAACTAACTAAAGAAATATTTTTTTAACAGTAATTTTTTAAAGTGCTATCACTATATAATAATAATGATAACAACAGCCTAAGGTTGATCCATGTGAAATTATTAATATTCAATCATTGGCCTACAAAAAATGGAAAATTTCATGGTTCAACCTAATAGCAATGAAGTAGTAAAGTTTGTTTCCAATTATAAGTGAGCCTGAGGAAGCAAACCAGTGTTTCTTTTAGGTAGGAGAATTGAAAGGCTGACCAAAATAAGGAGCAGACATGTTATAGAACTTCATTGTAGGGAGTAAACCACTTAGAGTTAATTTGATAAAGTTGTATTATTGACAAAAAGCCCAGATATATATTAAGAACATTACCATTCATCGATTGTATCCTAATATCCGTTACAGACTAGTAGCAACAGAGACTGTGAAGTTGATAGGCTAAAGATTATTGTGACAGAGTAGGACGGCACTGATGCAACAGGTCTTACAGAATCAGGCCTCAACTGAGCAGTCATCTGCTGAGAACAGTGTGCTGCCCGGAGCTAGCGAACAAAATGTGCTAAGAGAGTTATAGAAGGCAGGAACGGATTCTGCAAAGGGAAGCTCAGGATCATGATGCCTGAAGAGAGACAGGAAATTGAGTCAAAAGATACAGGTATAGATAACATTTCATAATAATTCTGATTGTGAGGAAATCGTCCCAAAGAAAGAGATGTGTCCTCACAATCCTTAAAGATGAGTGGAATTTATGAAGATAGACCGGGAGAGTTGGAGCACTCTACTCTGGCCAGTTACTTTCTAGTAATAAAAATCCTTGGATTTGGTTTTAAATTTGTGTTTTGCAAGACACATGTAAGATACTGACTTGTCTTTGCACCTTGAACAATTCAAAGACAGGATTTTAAACAATGCAGTTGTTTGGTAAATATTGTTGGCTAAATCCGCGTTCTAAAGTATGGATTGGCAAACTACAGCCCACAAGCCAAATTCAGCCCGTTGTCTGTTTTTGGGAATAGTTTTATTGGCAGACAGACACACCCACTCATTACCTATTGTTATGGCTATTTTCACACAACAACAGAACTGAGCATTTTGGACAGAGACCATACCCCGCCAGCAAAACCTAAAATATTTACTATTTGGCCCTTTATAGACAAAGTTTGTGGAATCCTATTCTAAAGAAACGGAAAGGAAGGAAATACACTTAAACACTAGCAAAATTTTACATTGAGTACTTTCCATCCTGATATTATTAGAAAACTTCTAAGAAGGAGAAATTCCAGTCTAATGTGGTTATGTTATGCCTACTAACAGCAATTATTTTATTAATCCATTCTTTTAGTATCATAATCATTTCCATTGGCAGAAACATTGTACGTTTTATTTTCCTTTTCTTTATTTTTATTATATGTCTTTTCATTGGATGTATTTTATGTGCTGTATTTCAATTAATCCTCATAAGACCCAGTGGGTAGAGATTATCATCCCCATTTTACTAATAAAGGAAGCATAAGTTAAAGCTCTTTGTCACTGGCCCCTTGGAGGAACCGGAATTTGAACATTTGGGTCCTGAATTCTATCTTCCCACTATAGTCTCAATCCATTCTCATGTGGCAAAAACATCCTGACTAATTGTTTATGAACATATAGCGCCTTTTATTTTAAAATATAAGCAATCATTTCTCACTGTTATCATATAAATGGGAATATCCCATTAACACTTGAAAAATGTCAAGCCCTAAGAGGTCAGGTGACTGGCGCTCCCAGCCATGCAATGATTTACACGAGAAGACATGGAGAGGCAGCATACCTCAACTGAAGACATTACTTCTCGGTGTGGCTGCATAGTTTGTAACCCTGGGGTCACAAAATCTTAGTGTTGAACAGTTCCTTAAAGATCATTTGATCCAACCCCCCTCACTGAGGCTTCACTTTGCCCTTAGTATCTCAAGGGACTTGGCAATTGGGTTCACAGTGATGATGCAGTTAGTCAGGTCTAGATACTGTCATGGACATTTAATGTGCTTCACCCCATTTAATCTTCACAGCACCTCTGGGAGACAGGTATTAATTTCATAAGATAAGGAAACTTAGACTCAGTGAGATCAAGTCATTTGCCCAAGGTCACACAACTGGTGAGTAGTTAAATTAAGATTGAGAGCCACACTATCCAGCACAAAAACCTCTGTCCTCTTTATCAGTCCCTGTCAGCAGCCCAATAACACTGAGGAATTGATGGGCCTCCCAGCAAGAATCTTTGCAAACTCTGAAAAACAGTGAAATCATAGGGGTAACTATTGTTAACACTTTCATGATGGGTGACGTGAATGCATTTTCTATTAAAGCAAATATGCACTTGGGAAGTACTAATATCATAGAAGTCCGAAAGGAACTTAAAATCTCTCAGCTACCAGTTTATTACAAATAAGTATAATAGGCCTCTCTGGCCAGATGTTTAACAGAAAACCCAGTCCATCCGTGACTTTGGGCAAAACCAGGCAGCCCCACAGCAACTCCTTCATAGTTTGGACAAGGACACTAATTCCTTTAAGTCTTTGCTGGTGACCACCCAGCACTCTATATACCTTCATACACCTCATGTGGGTCGTAAAATGTCCTAGATATACACTACATTTTTTGGAACAGCTTTGCTGCTATACGGTAAGCATATCTTTAATAGGACCTGCCCCACACTACACACACACACACACACACACACACACACACTGTCCTCTCTCTATTTCTCTAAGACAAATTTTTCCACATTATGGTTCTTGTGTAACACAGAATGACACATCATCTAAAGCCTTGCAATATGGTGAGGTTAAGGAAGGAGGTAAGTGAGCAAGTATAAGAGAAAGAGGCTAGGCAAAGAACCAAATAAGCAACTACTGACAATTGCTACATACTTACTTTACACAGGCATTTTGTTAAGTGCTGCACATCCATTTATTCCATGTAACATCTCTGTGGAATTGCATTTTTACTGTTCTCAGTTTAAGATGAGAAAAGTGAACCTTAGAACTAACTTGGTTAAATTTACGATAAGCCAAGATTTGAATCCTGTGAGCCCTTTGAATAAAGAAATCACAAACATACACACGCACAGGTATACATACCCACATATTAAAAAGCACATGCAAACCAGAGGGAAGGCTCTCAGGGTACCAGACAGAGTCAGCATCTCCTGCTGTGGCCTTCCATGGAAATTACACTTTGAGAGGAAGCCCAGGGTCCTCCAGTTCATTTCAGATATCTCTTGCACCTTGCCTTCATGATTTTTGGCCCAAGTGTAGAAGCCCCCATTCCTCTGCATTGGTAGCATTTCCTGCTCCTGCTTTATCCTTTGATAGTGTCAGACCTCAAGCACTCATTTCTGGCCTCCCTCCAGTTCCACTCCTGCCCCTTCCCTGCACCTTACAGTGTTAACTCAGCACAAGAATTCAGGGCTTTCCCGAATTTCCTTAGGGGAAGCCAACTGATGTCAAGGTCTGAGCATTACTTTTCTCATTTTTAAGCTGCAGAAAAGAATGCCTGTAGAGGAGTCTTGTGTGGATTAGAGATGCTGAATACAAGTTGTAAGCAATGAATAACAAGCATCTACTATGAAAATCATAAGCAGACTACTCCCATCTCACATAAGGTTATATTTTCCTTTAACTGTTGAGAAAACCCTAGGTTGGTGTTTTCAATTGGACATGGTTTTCCAAGGAGCTGATTTTAGAGCCTTAACTATTCATCGAGTCAAAAATTATTATGGCTGCAGTTTTTGTAAAGGCTGAATAATTTTATTGCCTTCAATGAGATTGGTAGCTAAGGAGGCCAAGGCAATGATGAAAATAATTAAATCATGTGCTTCAGGGCACAAAGCAATCAAATAGAGATGAATACAAAGAAATTTTGCATTCATCTCTGATTTTTTTTTTAACCTCCTTTTACTACCCCCACTATCCACCAGAAACTGATACTACCCACTGGCTGAGAAGATAGAGCAACTGTGCCTTTTACCAACAGCCAGTGAGCTGGGTGCCATAGCCAGACAGGATCTGATCCAGACAGCCAGACGATGGGGTTCTGCCAGAAACGAGCTTTATTACTCTGGCTCCCCTCCTCCTTCAGCTGACTGTGTGAAGACTCCTAGTAGCATTATTTATTATAATTAATTGTTTCACTTCACTGATCAAAAGCTGCTTCCAAATCTGATCCAAGGACAAGTACAATCCCTGAAATCATGAATCTTGACATTACAAACCCCATAAACCTTCAATGAGGAAAGGCTGGACTTGTGTGCAGAAATGCCCTTGGCACACTTCCGCAGGCATCGTCAACTCTCAGAGCAGAGCAGCGGAAGTGTCCAGCTACATCCAGATTTGGGACCTTTTGATGTCTTCTCTTGTCTGGGAGCCCCCAAATCAAGCTGTGGCTATCTCTGCAAAATAGCCTCTCAAAGAAAGGCATCCTTGTAATTGTAATACTTACCATGACGCTCATTTCTAGATGGTTAAAAAAAAGCAAACTTAGTTCCCCTGTGACATCAAATGGGCTGTGGTACGAGCTATACCATTGTGATGTCACATTACATGAAAGCTTTAAGAAATCCGGTTTCAGTGTCTTTATTATAGTTTAGAGATTGTATATTCCTTAGACTCTTCCCTCCCAACTCTTACAGAAATAAATATAATAGAAATAAAAATAATCATCATCTTTGGGGAAGGCAACTTAGCTCTGTGCAAGAGAAGTTTACTATATCATGGTTTCATAAGAATGATTCCAAAAGTACATTTCACCATCCTTATACTTGTTTGGGCTCAGCATGTAGACTGTCAGTGCCTTGAAGGTAATTTCTCTCTCTCATATCTGTCTTCTTCATCTTCACAAATGCATAGCCTACTCAGATTTAATAGTCAATGAATATTAGTTGGTTGATATGACTCCCCTGTAGCCTCAAGCTTCCTGAGAGTTTGTTCTTCCATTAGTTTGTTGCTGAGCATACTTTAGTTCTTCCAACTCGAGTATGTGTCTCTTCTATGGCCTAGATGGAGGAAGAGTATTGGAGGAAGATGAATAAGCTCAATCAAATGAGGGTGTGTCTTAAGGAGGTGGGGGGTCTCAGCATAAGCAATCCATCAAGGACACTGGACATCAGTGAAGCATTCAATGCTCACCTTGACTTTCCATCAGAGAGCTTCTGTAATCTCCGTTGATGGTTTCCTGTACAACATTCACAATAGCATTTCCTGTGGATTACTTGGATACTGCATCAACCTGACAGAGGCATAGCTTCTCTTCTTTTATTGAGAGGTGACTTCCTGAGAGGAAAGGCTGTGTGGTTGTGAAGAATTGCCTGCCTAGTTCGTGGATCATTAAAAATAGGGGCAGATTATGGATTGTGACATAGAATATCATTATTTTTATTAAGTAATTAGGAAACTTTTGAGATTTGTACTTCAGAAAAAATATAAAGCAGTATTTACATAGAGATAAGAAAGATTCTTTTATACTTTTCTATGATTCATAATTTAGAGATAAAGAACTTCATCTGCTTCTAGTTTATATTCTAGATTTCCTCTTCTCGGAAAAAGGGAAGTCTTCAGTTGCCAAAATTCACCACATCTCTTCACTCAAAGTGTATAAAGGAACATGTAAATTCTTCTCTATAGGGGAACAAATTTAATTCTTCACTGATTAAATGATTAGAGTTTCTAATAAAGAGGGGAAGATTTATAGTGTGGGAAGAAGTAAAGTTTTAAGAAAGGGCTAAGAAGGGCACTTGGGTGGCTCAGTGGGTTAAGGCTCTGCCTTCAGCTCAGGTCATGATCTCGGGGTCCTGGGATCGAGCCACGCATCGGGCTCTCTGCTCAGTGGGGAGCCTGCTTCCCCCTCTCTCTCTGCCTGCCTCTCTGCCTACCTGTGACCTCTCTCTCTCTCTCAAATAAATAAATAAAATCTTTAAAAAAAAAAGGTCTAAGAAAAGCTTCCTATCTTCAAGGGGCTGCTAATTTCATGAGAACAAATTTACATACACAAATATATAACCTTATGGATTCATTCCAACACTTGTGTTCTAGCAATCCTAGCCCTGAGGAATTATAACAATATTCATAGAGCATCCCAAGGCAGAATAACAGGAGTCACCCTTGACTCCTTTATCTCTTTTACTCCCCCTGACTAGCTATAGAGCCTACCTCCTTAATATCTCTAAAATAATCTCATACACAACATCCTCCTGCCTTACCAGGAATCCATCAGTTCTTGCCTTACTTCTTTGAATAGTTCTTGCCTCTACTACTTATGTAGTCTTTCCATGTCAAATCTCTAATACCTTCACCTCCCCCAATCCATTTTCTCTATTATAACCAGGTTTATCTTTCTTAAATTAAGCTTAACTGACCTTGTAATATTCTTACTTAGATAGGATAAAATGTAGATATTTCAGCTTAATACATAAGATCCTTCATAATTTAATTCCTGCCTGATTTTCTAATTCATCTTTGCCATTCCCTAAAACTCCGTAACTCCAAGAGAACAGGGTCAATGTTTTTCTTTGCACACTGTATCCTTCAATGCCGACCAGAAGATGTTGCCCATGGTAGCTGATGGTGCTGATGACTTGGAATAAATAAATCCTTTGCTCCAACAAAACGAACCTATTTGTTACTCCAGGAATCGTCTGTGCCAATGCTGTTCGTGGTTTTTAGCTATGCCTTTGTCTCACTCAGCAATGTTTTTCTTAAGGACAAATTCAATTCAAGCACACCCTCCTCCAGAAGGCCTTTCTTCTTCCTCTTGGCTAAGTGCCCCTCCACTGTGCTCCTGTGCCCTTCAAGGTTAGCTCGTTACAGAAGTTGCTGCACTTTCTGTGATAACAAATTACTTTATCTCTGGGTTCCTCTAGTCTGAATGCTCCTTGATAGTAAGGCTCCTGTCTTTACTGATTTTCTATATCCAGTGCCATGATTACTTTTTTTAGCTTAAAAGTAAGCACTCAGTGAATGCTTAATGAATATATGAATGAGTTGAATGAATGGACAAATGCATAAAAGGGATTAAATGAATTAATAGATATACTTCATTGAATGGACAAATGCATAAAAGGGATTAAATGAATTAATAGATATACTTCCTCCTAGGAGCCTGTTCTCTTTTTCACGTGACTACACAAGACAGTATTTACTATTAAATGTAGGCACGTGAAAAAGAGAACAGGCTCCTAGGAGGAAGACCTCTGTTAGTTAACTCTTTGGACTCTCACTTTAATGCTAAGAGACTTTAGGGTGTGAAGAACAATAGCTATTATTCTTTCCTAAGTTCAGTTTATTATTATTTTATGGTTACTATTTCTATTTTTTTTTTAAAGATTTTATTTACTTATTTGACAGAGAGAGAGATCAAAAGTAAACAGAGAAGCAGACACAGAGAGAGAGAGAGAGAGAAGGAAACAGGCTCCTTGCTGAACAGAGAGCCCGATGTGGGGTCCAATCCCAGGACCTTGAGATCATGACCTGAGCCGAAGGCAGAGGCCCCAACCCACTGAGCCACCCAGGTGCCCTGGTTACTATTTCTCTTAATATTAACACTTACTGCATAACTCAAAACTGTATGCTATAACTTAATGAGTTAAATATCCCCCCAACATAAACATCAGGTATATTCATCCAAGTCAAAAATGTAAAATTCTCATAAGTGCTTTGAACACCTTAAAAGGCAAACATAAAGTAGTAGAGTGAATACAAAATAGTCAGTATAGAGCCTGGCTAATCCCTTTTGATTATTCAACTCTCAACTAAGCATCATTTCTCAAACGGGTTTCTTTAATCACCAATCTTTATCATTCTCTCTCATGGTCCATGAAATTCTCTCCAAGCATTAATTGAACTTTTACTTATATTTTTGTTTGCCTAACTGTTTATCATCTCTCTCTGCCACTGGTCTACATAAATTCCACAAGGGCAGAAATAACGTAGTTTAGCCCTATATATGCAGTCCCTAATGCAGTGCTCATACATAGTTGGTAGACAATTTTCATTAAATGATAACATACACCTGTTTTATGCCAGTAAATTTCATGCAGGCAGAAATGATGTTCATTTTCTTTACCACCACCCATTACACACACACACACACACACACACACGATATATAGTTGATAGTAATATTTTGTTAATTAATGAATAAGAATTAAAGTTAATATCCAAAATATATAAGGAACTCATACAACTCAAAAGCAAAAACAAAGACACAATCTCCTTAAAAAATGTACAAAGAACCTGAATAGACATTTTTCAAAAGAAGGTATACAAAGAAACAATAGCTATATGAAAATGTGCTCAACTTCAGTAGTATCAAGGAAATGCAAATTGAGACCACAATGAGGTATCACCCCAGATCCGTGAGAATGGCTATTATAAAAAAGACAAGGGATAATAAATATTGGTGAGGATGTGGAGAAAATGGAACTCTTGTACATTGTTGGCAGAAATGGAAATTGGTACAGACATTATAGAAAACAATATGGAGGTTCCTCAACTAAAAAGAGATCTACCATTTGATCCAGCAATCCCACTTCTGGGTATATATCCAAAGGAAATGAAATCAGTCTCTGGAATAGATATCTATACTCCCATTTCCATGTCAGTATTATTCACAATAGCCATATTATGGAAAAAGTCTAAATGTCCATTGATGAATGAATGGCTAAAATAAAATAGTGAGAAATGTATTATTTATATTTACTAGTTATATACAATAATATTACTTATTATATATATTATATTTGTTATAATAGAATATTATTCAGCCATAAAGGGAAAAAAGGAAATCCTGCCATTTGTGATAACATGGGTGAAATTAGAGAACATTTTGCTAGGTGAAATAAGCCATCCACAGAAAGGCAAATAATGCATGATCTCACTTACACGTAGAGCCTAAAATAATCAGCTTCTAGAAGGACAGCAGAGTGGTAGTTATTAGGGGATGTGGGGAGGAGGAAATGGGGAGATGCTGATCAAGGGCACAAAGTTTCACTTATGCAAGATAAATAAGTTCTAGAGAACTAATATGCAACAATATAACTATACTTAACAATATTATATTATATTATATTATATTATATTATATGTTAAAATTTGCCAGGAGAGTAAATCTTAAGTGTTCTCACACACACACCCCAAAATAATGGTAACTATGTAAAGTGATGGGTATGTTAATTACCTTGGCTGCAGTGATAGTTAACAATATATTCATATATTGAGTACATCAAGTTGTACACCTTAATATACACAATGTTTAAAGATTTTTCTTTTTTAATTTGAGAGATAGAGAGAGAGAGGGAAAGCATAAGCTGGGGGTAGGGTCAGAGAGCGAGGGAGAAGCAGATTCCCCACTGAGCAGGGAGCCTGATGCAGGGCTCTATCCCAGAACCCTGGGATCATGACCTGAGCTGAAAACAAATGGTTAACCTACTGAGCCACCCAGGTACTCCAAATATACACAACATTTAATTGTCAGCTATAGCACAATAAAGCTCTGGATTGATACAAAGAAAATTAAAAGATGACTAGTGCAAGGTATGAATATACTCACCCAAAGGCATAATTTTAACTGGGATCCAATTAAAGAGCTTAACTACCCACAATAGTTCAAATAGGTGATATATTTATGTTCATGGAAATCCAACCAGAATTAAGCACCATTTACTATCAAGCAACATATTACAAATGAGGAATACGTCAGAACAAATAAAAACACATAAAGAATAAAAATAAATAAATGAAATAAAAGAGTTCCAACTAGCATTCTATATTTAAAGATTGAAATACATAAGTTATTCCTGATAGGAAAATTGCAATTTTTGTATTCTTCTGGTCTAGTTGTAGAATGTCTCACAATGGAATTAGGGGATGATAATGATACTGTCTCACAATTTTTCCGTGATGTTTAGTGACAAGCATACTCCAATATGTAGGATGAATTAAGGTCTGTCCTTTCACAGGGAGAAGGAGCTCCAACAGGCTGCAAAACCAGTATTTGGAGGCCATGGTTATGCAAGAGGAACCTGGTGATTTCACCCCTGATAAGAAGAGGTTAAAGGTTCCCATTGCTAGTGATAGATGGCCTTTGGATTTCTCTTTGGATAGATTCTGCTTTTCATCACTGTTTAACAAGAATAGATGGCTGCAGGAAAGGGAGGTCTCCATGTATGATCCTGAAGCCTTCCAAACCATTCCCCCACTGTACTGTCAACATGACTTTCCAAAAATATGAATATTGTGATACCAATAGCTCAAAGCTTTTTAGTATCATCTCCTTGTTCTTTGAATAAAGTCTCAAATCTTTATGAAAGCCTATAGGGCTTCATATTTCTCATCATATGACACTCATCCTCTCCCTTTTGAGTCCTCGTCATACAGGTGTCTTACCACTCTCTGAAATGTGCCACAGTGCTTCTTCCCTAGGACCTTCTTCCCATGTTCTTAGTCACACTTGCTCTTCTGCCTACCTGGCTCATTCTCTGCTTTGCTCTCCTTATAGTAACATCTTAGAATAATACCATTTCTTCTGTGAAGGCTTTCTTGACCACCCCACCCACCACCAGGGAAGCTTAGATCCCCTCTGTCACATGCTCTCTTAGCACTCTGTACTTGTCTTGTTGCTCACCACAATATAGTGAAGTGCCAAATTTGTAGTTGATTGATTAAGCTGTCTTTCTAGAAACTTAATCCATAGGTAGCATATCATTTTCATTCAACCCCCAGTTTCCTAGCAGCTATTTAGTGTCTTACCCAGTACATGACATCAATAATTATTTAATGAAAAACTAACTGAATGAATGGATCTGATTTGGGGCATTAATGGTTATTTGGTCTTGAGCTAAAGAATGACATTCACATGTGAACATCCTATTCATGATCATCACCCAAACCTTAGCAGTGACAGTAGAAAAGATTATCACCCAAAAAAATAGCCATCACCTCATCCCAGCCCCAAGTGGTTGTTTTAAAAATGTGTTTTAAAACTCAAGATGACTTGGGGTGCCTGGGTGGCTCAGTGGGTTAAAGCCTCTGCCTTCCGCTCAGGTCATGATCTCAGGGTCCTGAGATCGAGCCCCGCGTCGGGGGTCTCTGCTTAGCGGGGAGCCTGCTTCCTCCTCTCTCTCTGCCTGCCTCTCTGCCTACTTGTAATCTCTGTCTGTCAAATAAATAAATAAATCTTTAAAAAAAAAAAAAAACAACTTAAGATGACTTAATGGATACAATTTTTCCAACATACTTACTTTCTCAAACTTCTCTGTTCTAAATAAAGATTTCATGGCTTTTCCAACCTTTGATTAACATATTAGACTTCAATCTTTTCAACATGTCAGTCACTGTCTTGAGGTCTAATGGCATCGAACACTGAAAACAGTACTCTGGCTATGATATAATTCTCTCACTCAGAAGAGGGCTAATCTCATCCTCATTCAAGACACCACAAGACGATTTCAATCTCAGAACTCTTTATCATGTCCAAAGGTGACAAAATACCCAGTGCACTAAGTGAATCCTCTTAGTGCCTACCTTTTGGGCTCATTTTAGGGGTGGATTAAGGAACGAAAAACAAAATGAGAAATTTTCATAAAGAAAATCTCCCAATGTCTATTACCTTCGGGTCAGGATGTTCCTAATTTTTATCATCCTTTTTAGACCTGTAACCCCTTTTAGGGCATAATTTAGCTGTTTTGCTTTATCTTCAAAGAATACAAGAGTAGGCATGACACTTTTTGAAATCCTGGCTGCATCACGCCTTATTCTCATTCTGTTTATTATTCAAGATAAGAGACACTGCCCTCCTAAATCAAAGTCTAAGATAAAACTTCATCTTTGTAAGTTTTCGGATAGAATAGTTTTTATAATTAAAATACTCAGATGGAGGGAGAAAGGAAAAAGGAAGGGAAGGGAAGGGGGAGGGAAGACAAAGAGAGAGAGAGAGAGGCCTAGAACTATGAATATATGAAAAAGTTAGAGCTGTCATCATTCCACCCCATGGCTTCATCTTCTAGGGATTATTTAACCTCATTAGGCCTGCCTTTCATGACATTACACGTCTTGGCCTTAGTAGTTTAAGACAACACTTTGAGAGATTTTCCCACATGTAAAGAAAATTGTACATTCCTTTGATCATATATATGCATATTATATGCACATGTTAATTCAGATGCCTTATTTCACTTATAACATATTATTTTCTGTGCTTTCTTTCCTGAATATATATATACATATATATATGATTTTTAAATATTTTCCCCTGATATAAGTTATATCAAAAAACAAAGCCATTTTTTAATGGAGACACATCAACGCCATAGGAAACTCCTTGGCAAGGCTTATTAAAGTTATTATAGGTTATCTTTTTTGAAAAATCCATTCTTATTCTTATAATATTTGTTTTTTTATTTTCTCTTCTAATTTCTTACTCATGTATATCTTGCTTTCCTCTCTATATATGGTAAAACTCCTGAACAATTAAAGTAAACTAAAAACCTAGACAGCTCGAGGGTGTTGTTAATAGAGGCTGAAAAGCACAAATCATGAATCTGTGAGAAACTAGAAACAAGAAAATGTTTATGGAAGATGGGCTTCTTTCACTGTATGGTCCCACTAAATACGTCCCTCACCCCTCCCCCCCCCCAGCCATATCACTACAGAGATAGAATTTGTCATCTATGGATACCAAAACAGCTCCAGCACTGTATGGTTGCCTCATCTCTCTCTGTGCCTCTCTGTTGTTTATCAAAAACGCATGGGGACAAGGGACTTCAAAGGGAATTCCTTCCTCAGATCAGCTCAGTGGGAGGCTGAGGGGGACAAGAAACAAGCTCTCTACTGGTATTTATTGAGTGCCAAATGTTTCCTCAACACTGTACAATACACAGGGAAAGACATGGTCCATGCCCCATGGGGTTACCATCTAAAAAGGACTGATGAGGTGAGGCATAATTGGCTGAATTCTTACCCTGTGTTGATGACTTCTCTATGGGAACCGAAATCGTCCTCTGTGGAGACTGGTGCTATTCACCAAACCTTAACAAGCGCGTTATGTCCTCTGAGAGCCTGGCACAGTCAGCCTCATCAGGAGGGAGAGCTCAGTGTTTGTCTAAGTGCCTCGTATTCAGCCTCCTTCCCCAGACACAGTCTTCAATGGCTTCAACAGCAGTGGGAAGTCAATAGAAGGCTTTGTGAATGATCCAGGAGAATCAGGAAGACCCTTATCCTGGAGATAAAAGCTCAGCCTAATACTTCTAGAATTGTTCTCCTGGCTGCCATTTTTAACATATTGCTTCAATGGTTACAGCCCCCCACTTGCTCCCCTGTTTCTTCTTACACTCAATGGAGACCTCTGAATGCTGCCACAGATTGGACACTATCCTCTTGATGGCCAGATTATGCCCTGTGGCCAGCCTTGCAGACTCTCATTCTGCATATCCTAACTAAGGGGCCTCACAAGCCTAAGAAAAACTATTTCTCTTCTCCCCATGATAATATTGTTCCCCTTTTATATACCTGTCTGGAGAAACTATAAAAATTAACCCAGTCCATGTCATCTCTGGTCTACCATCTTACAACTTACTTTTACAGTCTTATTCTTCATTTCTAAATCTTGATCTATTTTAGTTTTTTACTTCCCATTTTTGTCTCACAAGCATCTATATCCACAGCTAAGGAATGTATAAATATAATGAAATCTGATATAATGTCTTTACAGTAGAATCCAGAAACTATTTTATTTTCTGAGCACTTCTAAGAGGGCCTTGTATTCCAGAACAAGTTAATGGCTTTTTAAATCTCTCACTAGTTCAAATCTAAAATGTATGCATTATTTTCTATGGTTTTTATTAATCCTTAAGTTCAACTGACATAGAAGCTAAGAATTGTTGGGTTAGTACAAGCCAGGGAGGAGAAAAAGCCCTAGACTATTCCAACCCCATAAATTCTACAGCCTACAAAGTTGCCTGAACTTGGATCACTCAGTTGCCACAGCTACCAGAAATGTGACCATTGAAGTTGTCTTTTGTCCAGTAGGCTATCTGCTTGGCTCATAAATATGTTAAGCAATGAATCAGATAGAGCCATAAGCAAAAGGCCTCCATAATCAGCAAATGACATAAAATAGAAGGGATTCATTCAATCACTCAAAAAATAAATATTGAGAATCAAATATTGTCCAAGCATAATGCCATATGCTAGGGATTCAATGATGAGTAAAGATCAGATCTTATCACTGCCCTCTTAGAGTGCACACTGCAGAGGAGAAATCAAAATTAACCATGTAAATGAATCTAAAATTATAACTCCATTAGGGTCTGTGAGTGAGAAACACATAGTGTTAGGAGTGTACAACAAAAACTTGGACCTTCCAAGGATGTCAAAAAAGGCTTCCATTTGGAAGTGAAGATGGAACCAAGATCCTATGGCAGAATGGATTTAATTAGGTAAGGAATAGAGGAAGCAACCATCCATGAAAAGAGAGCAGATGTCATGGGCAGAGGTTTCACTGTTCTAAGGGTTCTAAGGGAAGTAGTGACTGTTTTTCTAATTCTGCATGACCCGTTTCTCAAGTGGCATGTCCCCTTGTTCCCACTTCATCTGCACTCCTTTTATGGTACTTGATTTCGACTTTGCATTACAGTGCATTATGATTCTTCCAATACATTGTTCAAGGACAAGGTCTCCATGTTTTTCTTTAAAGCATCCACAGTCCTTAGATGAGTGCTTAAATACTATTATCAAGTGAAACAAGGAAAGAAGCAAAAAAGATAACATTTAAAATTACATTAAATACAAATATTTATTTCTTAAAAATGAAGATGGGGCACACTTACCTTGAAAACACCTCATACGATAAAGTCATACTGAGTTAGAGTTGAGGAAATGACTAGGCACCAAAAACAGCCACAAAGTGAGATAAGAATGGCACAGGAAGGATGTAACCAACATTCCATCCTGATGTATTGGCTGATTCCAGAATCCTAGAGCCTAGTGGTTTGATGTCTTGTGAGAGCACTTTGACCCTGGCAAAGTAGAGTTAGAATGGAGCTCTCCTTACCAGTCTGGAACTTCTAAGTGACTACTGACAAAGGAAATGACAAACATACTTCTTTAAATTGGCTTTGACATAAGAAAGTTTTAAAAAAATGACACTGGAAGGAAAATTAAAAATCATAGATCTGCTCTCAAATGCTATTACACTATGGTTCGGTCTAGAAAACCATGTCAAGAAGTGACTTCATATAGACACCTCCAGTTGCTAGCCACAGAGAAGTACACATTCTCAGTGAAAGAGTTTGTCCTTAATCTAAACCCAAACAGGATTCTATGGATTCAATTCACACAGATATGTATTAACTTAAAACTTAAAACCTAAAACTTAAAGATTCGTAAGAAAAGAAGTTACCATGAGTAGAAAAACAAATCATGAAAATAGACCCCTGGGATTCCAG
>PISX010029734.1:0-19652 GCA_004024625.1 Mellivora capensis
TTATTTATTTATTTGACAGAGAGAGATCACAAGTAGGCAGAGAGGCAGGCAGAGAGAGAGGAGGAAGCTGGCTCTCCGCTAAGCAGAGAGCCCGATGCGGGACTCGATCCCAGGACCCTGAGACCATGACGTGAGCCGAAGGCAGAGGCTTAATCCACTGAGCCACCCAGGTGCCCCCACATAATCTTTTAATAAAAATATTTTATGTCACTAGCATGTGGTGAGCTCAGGATTCAAATTCAGACAGCCTGACTCCAAGCTTACATAAATTGGGTGGATACAAAGGAAAGTTAATCGGAGCAAGACTTCCCCCTCCTGCTGATAGATCATGGCTATATTTCTACATGGCTTGTGCCCTTCTGAGAACCTTTGTTAGAAGACCAAGATTCTACATCTGTCCTAACAAGAAAGCCCTCAACTGAATTCTCTTTTTTGAAATTCAAGTCTGATTCAAACAACTCACAAATATTAGGGGAATCTTTCATATCGTCAGTAAATATTTGAGCAAATGACTTGTTCTCTTTAATATTACGTAAGTGTATCACAAATCAACATTTTTTTTCTACAAAGTACATTCATATTCTATACAACATGTTGTATTTGAAAGTGATTTCATTTTCTTTGCCTCATTAAGAACACAATATGTGTTCCCTTTCTAACTTTGTTTAGAGGAAATAAACTGCATGTTGTATTCTTAGGCTTATATTCTTTTAGGTTTCTGTTAAGGAATTTGAAGATTTTTCCCAATTCTTAATTTTATCTTGACTTAAAACATCCTATCTTCAACCCTCATCTTCCTACAATGATTATTTTGCTTATGCTCCACAATAGAAAAATAGGTAAAATGTTTAGAATACTAAATACATTTATTTTCTCATCTGTAACTAAACCATTTTTATAGTTTTCCAGTAAGTCTGTCCTTTAGAATTTTCTTGTTGTAATTTTGGAAAATTTGGTACTACTGACTCCTGATCTAATGCTTACAAGAGAGTATTTAATGGGTTGGTGGCAGTTTTATTGCCCCTTAAACATTTAATAGGTTTGCCGCATAATTTCTCAATTTCTTATTTGTTTACTTTTTTACATTTTTGGTATAAAATTGAAAACTTATGGTACTGAATTTTATGACATTGGCACAATCTTCCTCCACAGATGTAGCAGATACTTTCACTATACTCTAATGTCTCGGGGACAAAATATGAACTTAACATTGCAGCATGGCCCGGATCCATAAAGTTTATGTTTAGATCACTATTACAAATTAAACTTTTTCTTTATTAAACTGGTAAGATTCCAGGTTCCTTCTATTTGTCAAATATATATTACAAATACATTGGCAGAATCTGGAACTATATTTTATTGTAATTTTTTAAAGTTCAACATCTTTTAAAGTTCAACAACATTGACCAACGTTGTTTTACTTCCCTAAGTATGTTCTAATGGAAATGATACCAGGGTGTAAGTCGGGGAATTTGGGTTCTAGTCATAACACCGCCATTCGTTTTGATGCTCAGTTTGGACAAGGGCAGAGATTTCCAAATTTGTAAAGGCTAACAACTCTCTGTTTAAACAAAATCTTAATGATACGAAAATCAGAACACACCATCTGGAAAAGTGTAGAATACATTATTTTTATTTAGTTAATTCACAATACTAGAATACATAGTTTTCTTGAATCCTTATGAAACTGGAGAGAGAGTTTTCAATTGTTTGAGATAACTAGTTTGCTTTTCATGGTTCTTTAATTTACAAGCACAGAAATTATAAGCTTAGGAAGTAACTAACTTTCGCAGATACACTTAGGAAAACTTTCTACAGGTCTGTGTACCACTGTTGTTTGTACTGATATTTACAGGAACAATTTAGTAAATATGTTTTGAGAGGCAGTGTTTCAAAAGTTCATACTTTAAATGAGAATAATCCTGAGTGGTGATACTGTAAAAGGGCTTTCAATCTGGTATTTAGAATTTGTATCAAGTGAGCAAACACAAATATTTTCTTAAATTCCATACATGAGAAAGTTCGTTCCCATTTCTTCTTTTTGTCCTTTGGGACATGCCTACCCATTTCTTCTTTTTTCCTTTGGGACATGCCTATCACAGTTGACTTCAGACAAGCCATTTCATGCATAATTCAGAACCTACTGTTAAGTGACAGAATGACATTCTGTTAGGTTACAGAAAGGCAGAGTGTGAATGTCCACTTTATCTTTTTTTTTCTCACTCTCTGGAAGTGTCTTTGCTACCAGCACTCAATGTCATTGGGTCCTTCCTTTTTGGCACCCTAGCCCTAGCCTCTATCTGTGCCCCACAGCCATTCCCAGCAGGAGGCCCTGGGGCTGACCGGTCTCTGGGAACAACTTCCTCAACCCCAGTATATGTTGCCTGGGAGATCTATTCAGGATTTCACTCCTAAACTTCTGTCTTCCCCTCTCCCATTCTCAAGTTTGCAGCAAAACTTCTAAGGTTTGCGTATGTATGCCTTTGCACGGAATGGGTCAGGCTTCCTCTTATTCCTTGATTTGTTTTGAGTGATTCTCCATAGGCCCAAGCCTTGGCCCAGCCTAGACTTGTCCAGGTCCTTGACCTGACCCCAGTAGAAACAACTACCCAGGAAGGGAGTCCCCATGGAAGGCCAGTGTCCCATTGAATCAGCACCACTTATAACTATGGTATGTTTTTGAAGTTGAGTGAATTCTAAGTGAGAAATCAGTTTATATTTTAAAGTCATTTAATACTGGTTTAGGCTAGAATTCTTTTAGTCTAAAGAAGAACAGAAGAACCCCCCTCAAGATTATTTTCTTTTTTTCCCTGCTTATCTCTAAGTCCACTAAAATACTTTAAAAGTTTGCTCTTCCAAGACCATTTGATACAAGTCCTCTTTGGATGAATCTGACCAATGCTTAGGTAACAGTTTTGGACCCTATTTTATGTATATACTGAATTAATTAGTAGTTAATATTTTTATTCTTGATGCCTTCATTCCTACACTTGTAAGACAGGAAGGATCTTTGATTCATGTAGGTGGGCAAATATCTGGACATATCGGAATAAGTCTTTCTTAATTTATTCTTTCATTGTTGGATAAAACATTTACAAGTCATTTAAGCTCTACAAGATTCCATAAGAGGAAATTTTATAATCTAATGAACAGCTCAAAATAATGCAAGGTCATACAAATATGTATTTTTCATGCCTTATGTGGTTATCATATGTGTTTACATTTGTATTCTTGTAGTAAGGGAAAAATCCCTTTTAAATATACTGTTTTCACTAAATTGTGAAAAGTGTTTTATGGAATAATTCCACATAAAAGCTTCAATTCTTACACTGTAAAATATGGTATTATACCTAAAATCCTAAACATTCTTGCTTGCGAGCTGAAATTAAGAATCAGGATCCAGTCAAGTCCTTTCAATCGCTTTTGGAACAGGTGCTGGGGCAAAGCTGTGAAAACAGAAAGCTGAGCGCCAAGAATTCCCATGGCCTTCAAGAATGGAACAGACAAAACCAAAAGGTGGTCCAACGTTCATTGCCAAATGACATAGCTCCCTCTAATCACTGTATATTTTGAAAGCAAATGTACTGGAATAACGAAACTTTTTTCCTTTATTTTTACATTTTGAAAAATAGGAACTATGACAGTTGTGAACATTTTCAGTGTCAGAAAGAGAAATGATGGGGAGGGCTCTGGAGTGTGCTTTTTCATTAGGAAGGCCAGAGAAAGGCACATGTCCCTGTCCCTCACAGTCCTGAGGCTCTCCTTTTGTGACTGTGACACTTTTGAAGAATAATGGTCAACTATTTTATAGAATGCCTCCCAATTTTCCAGGATTAGCTTGAGGTTAAGCTTTGTCAGTAAGGACACTACATAAGGGATGTTGTGTCTTCTAGGTACATTGCATCAGTTTATATCATGTCCGTGCATCTTCTTACCAGTGTTGTTGACTTGGCTCATTTGGTTCATGTGGAGTCGGCCAGGCTTCTCCACTACAGTTTTTCTCCTGGTTATTAAAGACCTATCTTATGAGGAGATACTTTGAGACAAGGCAAATAGGCTGTCTCTCCTTGTGCGTTTGCTCACTATATTGGATATCCATTGATGGTTCTTGCCTTAAAACAATGTTTGTCTATGGTGATTTTCTAATTGTCTCCTTCCTTCTCCACTTATCAGGAAATCCGTAATTTCTTAATTGATCCTTGGCCTGGGAGTGATAATGATACCATATTCAGAAGATTTTTTTTTACTAAAAACAACAATTTGGTAATGGAAATCCAGGCTGAATTACTATGGCTTCCTACAGTTAATTGCTCCCAATTAGTGTCTAATCTACTAATTTACTGCACACCTCCAACTGTTTTAGCCTTATGAAATTACATTAAAAAATCATATAGAAACTGGAAATATTACAAAAATATTTTGTGACAATTAAAAGACTTATGGAGAGAGCCTAATTTGGTATAATGAGATAAAAACCATGGAATTAGAAAACTGTTATAGCTAAAGGAATCTTGATTAAATCGATGATACTTGTTTAAATCAGTTAATTATTCAGCTTGGTTGACATGGTGTTGGAAAAAATGTTTTAAATACATGTAAAGGAAATGGGGTCCCTTTAAGAAATCAGAGTGCCAAAAGTAAGAATTATTCCAAGAAGAAGTGGCTCCTCACTAAGCATGGGGGGGTGGGGAGTGGCTTACGAGAATTATTTGCCACCATTTTGATAAAAACAGAAAGTGCACAGAGGCTCTGAGCTCTAGCCTCTAAGTAAGGAACAGCCCTAGGGGAGAAAAATTAAGAGCCTAGAGTAACCAGAAGGTGTTAAGGAGGCAATAAAATCTTTTCCTCTACATGGCAGCCAGCAACTGGCTGAAGGAGAAGGTGCCAAGGGCCATGAAAAGGTCCAATAACTTGAACCTGTGGCATTATTTCAGATCACAAAGTTTAGTTGGTATAACTGATAAACACCATGCATAAAATGAATAAAATATTCCTAATTTATAGGGTCATGGGGAAAATGAAATAAAATAAAGCATACTTCATGATGGCTGGTATCCAGTAAACAGTGAATAAATAGTATTCATTTTCACAACAAACATCCATTGAGTTTTCATGGAGTTTTACATTTAACCATTTTGGGCCTTAGTTTTTTATACTCATAAAAGCAATTATACTAATGACTTCTAAAGTACCTTTTAACTGAAATGCTATGACTGCACTGCCACAGGCAGGGAATTTAAAGCAAAAATCTGCACATTGAAGTTTTATAAAGGCTGACCCAGCTGCCTTCATTTATTGATTAAACACTGGTTAGTTAAATGGCAAGATGCTAAAAGCTAGACATTATTTTTTTGGTAAGATTTTATTTTTTAAGCAATCTCTACATACAATGTGATAGTCGAATTTACAACCCTGAGATTGTAGATTACAACCTCGGAGTCACATGCTCCAGTGACTGAGCCTGCCAGGTGCCTAGGGCTAGACACTTTCTTTCTTTCTTTCTTTCTTTCTTTTTTTTTTTTGACACTTTTTAATTAAACATATA
This sequence comes from Mellivora capensis, assembly GCA_004024625.1. Taxonomy (NCBI): domain Eukaryota; kingdom Metazoa; phylum Chordata; class Mammalia; order Carnivora; family Mustelidae; genus Mellivora; species Mellivora capensis. The sequence goes on from PISX010029734.1 coordinate 5,546, forward strand.
GCACTCATTCCCAGACTTACTTCAGCCTTGTATTCCGTTTTGGCAGATGACCATATAAACAAAGTACCAATATGTAAGACTGTAGAGTCGTGGGAGAGAAAGGTAGTGCTCTGTGCATAGTAAAGGCTGGTCTCAGCAAAGTGAAGATTTGAGACCTGATCCAAGAAGAGTGAGAAGAAACTTAGTGAGCAGAGACTAGCACATAGCAGGTAGGAGAGTTGGTTGGAACAAAGGCAGGGAAGAATGGACATACATGATGGTTTGGGGATGAGCATTATACTTTGGTGTGTGGCGAGGAGAGTGGTTGAATATGAGTCAAGTCAAGTTGGAACAAGACTAGAGTTTGACCTTTGTAGGCAACAGGAAGCCATTGAATATTTTTTAGTAGAACAGTCACATGATAGATCAAAGTATTTGTTTGCTAGGTAGAAAATGAAATTAATGGGGAATGATGGGAGGCTGGGGAAACAGCATAAAAGACACTGGAATGGTTCAGGTAAGAAGCAATGATTTCAACTAGAGCAGGACCCATAGGAATAGAGAGGAATGAAGTGATTCTATAAATACTCTGGAACTAAGGTGGCCTCTAAGAGTTCCACGTCTATAATATGGCTATCAGGTATTTATATTAACCTCCTCACTGGAAAGAACCACAAAATGCTGTGCACGAGTATATGTTTCTTTAAGCATCAAAATGCTGAAAAAGTGGTCAGGAAATGTGAGGCCAAAATCCGCCCAGCAGGACGGTAAGCAGGAAGGTAAGCAGAGCTCTTAGGCTGAACCTAGCTTCATTTATCAAGGCTTTGTGGAGGGTGAAGGGCAGAAGACAGAGCCCTTCTAACATAAAGCCAGGCAGTCTAAGAAGTAAATTCCTAATATACCTGGGATCTCAAAGGGTCGTGTGTATATATAAGGATGTATGAGTTAACTAGTAACAAACTCATTCTGCTCCTTCCATTCCCCCAACCTCAGGAGATGGTGAGAATTGCATGGAAAGTGAGCAAAGCAGGATATGGGGAAGAAAACAATAAAGCCATTCCTGAGAAGCAGTGACCACAAGCCTTGTCCTAAAAAGGAGTTTATAGGCAAAATTCACAGCATATGGGAGGTCCCCCAAAATTCAAGCCTTGATTTCAACCTGAAGCATTCCAGGGCTGGTAGTACCCCATGTCCCTGGCAGAAGGAAATGCCAGCTCCCTCTGTGAGGCCACTACCCACAGCCCAGGCTTCACAGATTACCCACATAGAATTTTTCAAGGGAAAAATGTGGTTCACAGTCAAAGGTAATCAAGTACACAGGAAACAAGGTACCATGGGCAGAACCCGAAATAATAGGCAATAAAACCAGACCTGTACACATTTCAAATGTTCATATGAGATGCATATTTTAATGTAAATATAAGTATGAATTTATGTTTAAAACAAGTCCTATCTGAGATAAGAAAAGGCAAACTTGAAAGTACTGCAGGGATCAAAACTGTGTTTTAGAGGTCTTAGCAGTTTCTTTAAATGAACCAAACAGAGCTTAAACAAATGAGAACTGAAACTAAAAAACTCAGTAGACAGCTTTAACTGCAAACACAGTAGAAGTCAGGGTTAGTGAAGACAGGGGTCAAGGAGGGCCCTGGGAAGAGCCAGAACTTGTGAAGATCCTGGGCAAGGGTATTCCAGCCAGAAGGGGATAGAACAGAGGAGCAAAGAAACAAAGAAGGAAAGGAGCTTTCCTGTTCTGGGACAGAAAGGAGCCAGGGAACTGGAGCACAGTGAAGGACAGAGAGCAAGCGGGAGAAGTCGAAGCCAAAGGAGGTAGAGGCAAAAACATACGACTTTGCATGTCCAGAGGGCTTCTGGCTCTATGGAGAGGGATATTATCAACATCGTGATGGGAACCGCTGGAGAAGGGATTTTAAGACAGAGTCTGCATTACATTTTAAGAATGGCATTCTAACCATATTGTGGGTAGATTGGATTATAAGCGGATGATAGCGGAAACAGGAAGACCATTTGCAATTCTATTGCAATAGTCTCAGTGAGAGAGGCGGATAGTAGAAGATAAATTCTTGAATATGTGGTTTATGGCAGGGTATTGAGAAACACTTCTTGAGAGGAGTCTCCTATTTCTGCATGTCTTCGAGAAGAGTCACTGGTGGTTTTGTTTTGGGCAATCTTTTCTAAACTCGATCGCTCTGTATAAGGAATAATCTCAGAGAACAGAAATAGTGTCTTCCTCTAGAGCAAAGGGCAGGCATGCTTACTAGCCATTATAGAAGATTTGAATTCTCCAAGTTCAAGTTTCTTCTCCTGGGAAGCAACCCAGTGGGTATGCAAGGGTTACCTGGCCCTCATTGTCTTGCCCTATAAGAATTGTAGCATGAGGAATTGGTATAAGGCAATGCTAATATTCTAGCTGTAGTTATTGAGTCTCTAGCTCAAAATTCTCATGTCTTCTGCCAGTACCCACAATTTCTAAGGCAGGCTAACTTGGTAGCTTCCAAGCAAAGGGTCATGCGCTATATATATGTGTGTGTGTGTGTGTTATCAAAAGCTTCACAGTTCCCAACAAGAAGTTTAGACTTAGTGATGAATTATGAGGTGAATAGAGATCCAATAAGAAATGAGATCTTATAAGAGGTGAATTCCTAGTAACTGAGAACTCAAGATAGGGGATTCTTAGAAGTTTATATGAGAGAGGGCTAACCGTAAGGAGAAATCAGACCCTGGTCAGGGGTCAAAGGACAGAATTTCATCGGAGGGAAGATGATTGATACGATCAAGACAGGACTTCAGTACTAGGAATGTGCCAAAATGCTACATAGGGTATGAGGTATTACTTAAAGAGGGCCCATGAGAAAATCCAGATACATGGACTAAGGCAGGCAGAGGAAGGAAAACTCACACAAGAAAACTCAGGCCTAGAAATAAATGTAGGAATATGAGAGGCTGAACAAAGCAGTAAAATACTAGACAAAGAGGTTAACTTTTTTTTTTTTTTTTTTTGGTAATTTGATTTGGCACAGAGTGAAAGTTGAGAATCAAAGGAACACGACTGGCACACTACGGGCGGAATGTGCCCCAGAGCTCTGACCTGAAGGACATTGGCCTTGCTTCAGGTTAAAAAGGGAATCACCTCAGTATTTAGCTTCATAGCAGTGGTGGGGGTGGGGGAGAATATGGCTAATGTTGCTTAAGCACTTATGTCTGCTTTACCTCTGCATCGTCTTAGAGTTAAGGGTGTGAAATAGGCAGATCAGTTGGGGGGACTAAGAAAGCTGGGGTATTGGAGGTCACACAAGAGTCAGAAAAGTCCTGCTTTGGTGATTCCATTCTCTTATGTAAATACCTTCATGTTTCTTAGCATTGTCTTCCACAGAGCTTCCAAATGTGCTTCTGGTTTCTACTTCATTTGTTATAAATGCTTGATAGATAGGTGTGCCTGAGTGGCTCAGTGGGTTGAGCCTCTGCCTTCGGCTCAGGTCATGATCTCAGGGTCCTGGGATTGAGCCCTGCATCGGGCTCCCTGCTTGGCGGGGAGCCTGCTTCCCTTGCTCTCTCTCTCTGCCTACTTGTGATCTCTGTCTGTCAAATAAATAAGTAAAATCTTAAAAAAAAATAAATGCTTGATAGATAAAAAGATCATGTCTTGAGCCCTTTGGGATTGGTTCTAAGACCTCTTTCCCTTATAAAAACTCTTTGTTAGTTTTTTTAGGAATCTTTCAGCAAGAAGTAACAGAATACACAGCTAGCTGTGGATTAAGTAGGAGAGACATCTGAATCTTTCATACTATAGGAAAAGTGAAGGTGGGCAGTTTCAGTTTTCATGACAATTTGGCGGTATCACCAATGACCCTGGTTCTTTCTCCCTTTCTACCTTACCATCTTTTATCATGGTGACAATTTGGTTTTCACTGGTTCTCATCCAGCTCAAAGCAGCATGAGAGTGTGGCAGTAGAAGGCTTTGCCACAGGAGGCTCATTCTTTTCACCTGAGAAGAAAACCTTATTTCTAGAAGCAATGAGTTATCTCTGACTTACCTTTGGCTAGGATTGAGTCCACCCACATTAGCCAAAACTGGGCCACCTGCCTACCCCAGACCATTCACTAGGAAAAATGAAAGGGATTGCTATCACCATGACTGACCTAGTCTCAAATTTCACTTCACGATGAAATCACCCTGGAAGACTTACATGCTGATGCCCGAGTCCCTATTCCAGAGATTCTGATGAAATTGTTCTGGGGTACAGTCCAATCACCAGATTTGTTTCCCAGGTATTCTAATGTGCAGCCGAGCTTGACAACTATTATACATAAAACACCAATTATGATCCCTTAAGAAAGGGCCTAACTTCATGAGTTCAAGGGATCCCAGCTGCCAACTGAATGAAACTGAGGTAGACAAATGGCGGCTGGTGGCCTCAGATTCACATTTTTTCCCCCAACCTTGCCCCCAATGAAAGAAAAGTTCTCTTTGCCAATATTTCCAGTTAAAGTCCCATGAATCCCATGGACTTGTCTTTGGGTCTGGGGCATCCTTCAGTCAATTGTTATGGCCAAAGAGATAGAAAACCCTAATGGACCAATCTTGGGTAAGGTGCAGGAAAGGAAATATCCCAATGGAACCAAGTAGACTGCAAGTGGAAAAGGGAAAGAGATTATTCCCTAAAGGCACATATAGCTCCCATTATTAGAAAAAAGCAGAGAGGAAAGAAAAACTAGAGATGTACTAGTCCAATACATACTGAACAAATGAAAGAAAGAATATTTATTCCTCTTTTCCACTCCTCAGTGAGAAGAGGGAATAATTTGCACATACCATTCATTCAGTAGGAGTTCCACTCTTGACAGGGAATCTATTGATTCTTGGGACATGTATCTTTGAAATATAATTTCGTTTCTCTGCATGTGTTAGCTGATTATTTCTAGTCCAAGGCAGTGAACTACCTCCCACTAAACAGATAATGGTGACAGCCGTAGGTAGAAGGTACATACACTCAATAGCAAATAAAATTAAGTACTTTTGCCCAACTTAACCCTTCTAATCATGACTGTGTCAATTGTGCATTGTACAATTATCAGATATTTAGGGTCAGAGAATAGCATACTGCCTGATGATCAGTTTTTAGCAAGCAAAAGTATTTTTCTCAAAAATATTTTCAACCAAACCAAAGTATGACTTTATTACTGAGTTTTAAAAAAAACCTAGTAGGTCCTGTGGTGACTCATTATTCTGCCTTTGTAGTCCTTTTGAGCATTAGTGTAGCACAGAGTTACAGCCTCTGCAAGTGCTGCAGGAAAATCAGAGGACACATGATGAATAGTCAGGAAGAAAGAAAGAAATGTCAGAAGGCCAGAAGTGGTTCACTCAATCTATATTTGACTGATTCTCCACTTTAGGATGAACCATTAGTTTCAGGGTAATTGCCCTGCCTGCTGAGTTGTTTCAAGAATTTTCCAAAGGGTACTAACCATTTTCATAGCAGCACCTTACATGAGGGGGCAATGAGATGTGTCTTAGGACTCTCTAGGAAGAGAGAATGGAGGAGAAAAGTTGGTCTTCTCAAGCACCACATGTGCCTCTCAATCCAAGCCAGAAGAGGAAGGAGAAATGTTGATGAGCTTTGTGTTTTGGTGGGTTGGTTGGTTGGTTGGTTTTTTTATGTCTGATTTTAGTCTCATAGAACATATTCTTGTTAGTTTGCATTGGTCAACTAACTCAACAAAAACAGCAAAAGAATTGAGGGTTTCATTGTCTTGCTTCATTCCAAGCACCTTGAAAGGAAGGATTCCTTAGGATCAAAGTTTCAGTACTCTCTAGGGGATTTGTGGGAGACATGGAGCCATGACAGGTGGTTGGTAGCAGCGGGCAGTCATGTGGGGATAACTAAATGACAATATGTAAAAGCACAGGGATTGAATGAGGTCTTCATCCCTGACATTCTAAAATATCACCAGTTAATTCCAGCCAAACAAATTTTACATATAATCCTTTCACTGTACGTGTAAATGAGAGAAACTCAGTCTTTCCTATGCTTCTATTTCCCTCTTTTATTTTATTTTTATTGGAAATTTGAGAAGACAAAAATACACAAGAATATATTGTTTCACATTTTTACCATCCAGGATTAACAAATCTTTAAAGATATCCTTCTTTCTTTCATTCCGATTTTTCTTCCTTCATCTTCGTCACCTTTTTAAATTATTCATAATTCATTATAAAGAACTTGAACAATGTAGAAAAGTACAAAAGGGAAAGAGAAAAAATCCAAACCCCACACCCAGAAACACCCACCATCAACATTATCTGAACACTAGTTGCATTATATTCCTATGCATGTGGACATGTAGAAGTCCTTTTATAAAACCAGAATCATTCTAAAGATGCTGTTTTCAACATAAAAGCATTTAATTTTATTTGAATGTGGAGAGAAAAAGAAAAGCTGAAATGGAAGGGAATGAACTATTCAATATACACACCTCCGGAGATCTTATTTTCTAAACTATGCTAAGTCTGAAAAATAACTTGTAAATAACTTTTTAAAAGTTGACATGGTCATGAATTTTTAAAAATCCTTTTTAAACAGTAGAAACGGATCCTTGGTTATGAAAGATGGAACATGAGCACCCCCACAGGACCTCTTTTTCTCTCCTTCACATCCTGGTGTTTGTTATTTATTTTTATATTGCTCAATTTCTAATGTTAACACTGTGTTCTATAGAACAGAGGCCTAGTCTTTTTGTTTTATACCTGCCTATTCTTATATATTCTATGTTTACATTGACCTGGTGCTATCATCTCTTATCACAACTTTCTTATTTCTATATTCTGTATCTTGAATCCACCCTTAAAATCAACCCTTAAAAAGCTGATTTCATTGTCAAGTAACTTTTTTTCAGAAGGGCATATTTGGCTGTATTCTTAAGTTCCCATCTTTATCTTTGAGAATTCTGCTCACTGCATTTCTATTTCAGTATCTTGACTGGCTATAATAATTATGTCATGCTTTTCTTTTCCTCAGAACTTGCCAAACATTGCTTCATTGACTTGTAACATTGAACTTCGCTGTAAATTAGACTGAGTCTAGACTCATTTTCTAAGACGATGTGTGTGTGTGTGTGTGTGTGTGTGTGTGTGTGTGTGTGTGTTTTGGGTGCGGGGGTTGGTGCTGGTCTGTAACCTGAAGCTCCATGACTTAATCGGGTTGTGGATCAGGCTGAAGATTTCTGTATCAAACTTTCCTGAGATACGGTCTGTATCCTACAAATGCCCTATTATCCCCCTTTATTTTGGAGAAATTTTCTTGTATTATATTACCATTGAATAGATGTTCTATTCTCTTCCTGAGTCCCACTTCAGAAACTGCAATCATCCTTATTTTGAAACTGGTTTCATTTCCCCAAGATACTAACTTTGTTTCATTTCAGTGGCCATGTTTCTTTTCATCTCACTTTGTTGTATAATCCCATCTTTGAGCTCTTATTTATTATCGTTCTGATATTCTTATTAAGGTAGACAATACAAAGTGCTTGGGAACAGTTTTTTGGGTTTTGGGTTGTGTGTGTGTGTGTGTGTGTGTGTGTGTGTTTGAATCTTGTGTTTTGAATTTTTTTTCTGGGATGCCTGGCTGGCTCAGTAGGAAGAGCATGTGACTCTTGATCTCAGGGTCATGAGTTTGAGTCCCAAGTTGGGTCTACATAGAAATTACTTAAATAAACCTTTAAAAACAAAAGAAATACTATCTGATTTTTTGTTTTGTTTTGTTTTTTGTTTTTGGCTGAGTGTTTTTTCTTTTATTTTGTGTTTTTTTCTTTTGGGTGGTTTGTTCCTTTCCTTTTCCATCATTTTGCTGGTGTTTTGGTTTTTTCTTTTTTTTTTTTTAAGATTTTATTATTTATTTGACAGAGAGAGAGAGAGAGAGAGACAGTGAGAGAGGGAACACAAGCTGGGAGAGTGGGAGAGGGTGAAGCAGGCTTCTTGCCAAGCAGGGAGCCAGATGCAGGGCTCAATCCTAGGACCCAGGGACCATGACCTGAGCTGAAGACAGACACCTAACTGAGCCACCCAGGAGCCTGGTTTTTCCTGCCATTTTCATATTTGCCTGTTGCAGAGTTACTGTGCTGTTTCTTTTTGTATTGTTCATGCCTCAGCTCTCCACTGTATTTGCTCTGATAATGCAAGAGTGACTTCCTATTTCCAAAATATCTGAAGGTGGCTTTTTTTCACATCCCACCTAAGCTCGCGGTTCTATATGTTCTTCCGTTTTCTTCTGCACCCTAAAGGGACGGTGAGAGAGGGGAGAAGTGTGCAGGCTGTGTTAGATGACCTGAGGTCCTGAGATTTTATTACATCTCCTGTATCAGAGTTCATTCCAACTCATCAGGACTCAACACTATTCACACCTGCGCTTTGACTTGTTTTCTGTTTCACCCGTTCCTCATTTTCTACTGTTCCTCAGGAGAAAAAGAGAAGGGTTAGATAAGAGAACCAACTGAATTTCCTTTCTTCCATATTTGGAAATTTTTGTGGGAATTCTCATATTTTTGTGAACCTACCACCATGGTTTCTGGAAAGTTGAGGGCTGGATTTTGAGCCAAGCTATGTCTTTTATCATTGCTTCATTCCAAAATCAGCTGTTTCTTATTGCAATAGATTATGCCTCTTCCCTTATTCGGTGGTTTGATGAATTTTTCTTTTTATTGACTTTTTACATTTGTTTTAAACTACAAAGGCAGATTGAGCAGAATAGATAAAGGCATGAATTCCTGAGCCCACGAGGCCTGGCTTCAAGTGTCTGCTGCTCGCTCGCTCGGAGAATTAGTTTCCCAGTCTGTCAAGAGCCTTTCTAAAAGGGCTGTTATTCGGTTTAATCAGTTAATAATATATGTAAAGCTTGTATGTGGCAAATGCATAATGAATGTCAGATAATCTTTTTATTTGTATTATGGCTAACTTTATTGAGTACTCAGAAGTGGAAAATTCTTTTTAATATGCCGCCTCCTACCAGAAGTTTCTGATTCTATTCTTTAGGTCAACATTTCCTAATCTTTTTGAATCTCTGATACACATGCAACCTAACTGAATCGTTCAATGAGGGTACTGAGATTGTACCCATTGGTCCAAATCTATTTATTTACAAACTCAATCATATAAGCAGGCCCGTTTTTTCTTCATCTTGTCCTTTTCCCCAAAAAATTTGTCAAATGTTCAGAGTAAAGAAATCTATGACTTTCAGGAGTTTATTAAGCACTTAAAAAATCCAAGGTATAGTGGGCACCAATCAATGTTTAATGAATAAAGATATCTAAGAATTGCCTCACATTCGGGTGTTTTATACTCCTCTAAGTGTCATTTGAAACTCCTTGCCATTTTTTATGCATCGTGCATACTGAAAAGAACCAGTTTAACTAGTCATCTAGACATCATCTTTTATTGTTGTGTAAGTTAACATGATATATTTTAAAATATTTATTTTGGCTCTCTCTTTCAAAATACCTGACCTCTGCCAATGGTTCCTAAATAGTAGGCCCTACAAGTGTGCCACCAACCATTTACACACAGGCAGTGATGTGGATTCCTCCTAGCATCTGGGCCAAGGCTGCAAAGCTAAAACAACCTGCGCTCTGGTCCTCTCTGCTTAGCACTGCAACAATGGCCATTTTCTGTGTGTATGCCATGATATTGAGTAAGTTAGGAAGAATGAATCTATGCAGTCAAAGAGGTAAATTATGGTGAAGAGTAGGAACCCCTAATGGACCCATGCACCCATCAGCCAGGATACAAATGAGGGTTTCAAAAAGTCCACAAAGCCCCTAAAATTATGTGTGAAATTTCCGAGTGTGTATTTGAGGCAAGGCCCTATAATGTCTACAAAAACCTCAAAAACAGTGTTTTCTAAAGTGCAATTTGAGATTCAGAATCATCCTAAAAGGGTGTTATTAACATATAGCTTCCCAAGACTCAGCTTACTGAATAGTAAATCTTTTAAAATGACCAAAGTAAAATCCTTTCCTTGTGTACAAAATATTTGAAGTTTTTTTCTGCACACATGTCAATTATTTTTAAGGTGATCTTGGGACAGTGTTTTGGCAAAATTGGGAAGAATTTGTGGTTGGTATTTGATGGTAAGCTCTGAATGTATTGGTAATGTAAAAAGTTGAACAGAAGTTAATAAGGTCTTATGCTTCACTGATAAGTTTAAATGTAGAATAAGAGATATAAATTTCCTTTCATTCTTCACAAATTATATCACACAGAGGGTGTGTTCCCTCTCAGAAACTGTGAATGGAAGTTACAGAAAAATTAATTTCAGTTCATATAAAGAATAACTTTCTCTCAAAGCTGCTTAATGATGGAACCGGTCATTTTGGAGAAGGTTAAGTTTGCATCTTACTGGAGGGGTTGAGCATAAGGGGCAGACTCACTTCTAGGAAGACTCTAGAGGGGATCCAAACGTCAGAAGTATTAGGATTCCACGGTTATAATGATTTAACTTGACTCTCCACCCTGATTTTTAAAAATGTCTTTATATGACACAAGTAACACAGGCTTATTGCAGAAAACTTGAAAAATGGAGACCCACAGGGGAAAGAAAAGAATAAAACAACTTTAATTCTATGTTACTCATAAATTATTGTTACTAATATTCTATTTGAGTCTTCCAGCCCTTCTTATAGAGATATATAGACATTTTTTTACAAAAGAGAATTATTTGTGCCTAATAGTCTATAAATGAAATTTCCACCTCATATTAATACAAATATCCAATGTTAGTAAATCTTACTTAGAATATACTTTTAATGTCTACCTCTTATTTCATCTTATGGGTAAGCATATGATGATAATCATTCTCTGATAGAAAATGTTTAGATTTTTTCATACTCTGTTACTACAGATAATACTGCACTACACATCCATGTAGTCAAAGCTTTGTATATACCTGTATTGTCTATCGCTGCATTAACAAATTACTCCAAACTTAATGGCTTTACACAATAATAAATACTTCTTAACCCTCACATTTTCTATGGGTCAAGATATTAGAGGCACAGCTGGCTGGTTTTGGCTGGAGGTCCCTCATGGGCTGCAGTCAAGGTGTCAGCCAGAGCTGTAGTCATCTCAAGTCTTATGATTATGATTATGATTATGATTATCTACAGTATTAACCGTAGTTGCTATGCTATACCATTAGATCTCCAGAACTTATTCATTTTACTGCTGGAAGTCTGTACTCTTTGACAAACATCTCCCTGTTTCCCTTATGCCCTCCTGTTTCCTCTGGTAACCACACTTTTAGTCTGTTTTTCTGAGTTTGGCTTTTTTAAATTCCACATGTAAGTGTGATCATATGGTATTTTTCTTTCTCTGTTCAACTTCACTTAGCATATTGTCCTCAAGGTCCATCCATGTTATCACAAATGTCAAAAATTCCATCTTTCTCATGGTTAAATAATACTCCATTGTCTATGAATACACATTTTCTTTACTCATTCATCCGTAGATGGACAATGAAGTTGCTTCTATCTTGCTATTGTGAACAGTGCTGCAATAAACATCGAAGGGCAGGTATCTCTTTGTGATCCTTTGGATATGTATGCAGATGTGGGATTGCTGGATCATATGGTAGCTCTATTTTTAACTTTTTGAGGAAACTCTATACTGTTTTCTTTTTTTTCTTTTTTTTTTTTTTTAAAGGGGGAGACAGGCTCCCTGCCGAGCAGAGAGCCCGATGCGGGGCTCGATCCCAGGACTCTGGGATCATGACCTGAGCCGAAGGCAGAGGCTTTAACCCACTGAGCCACCCAGGTGCCCCTCTATACTGTTTTCTGTAAAGGCTCTACCCTATGGTGAATTACATTCTCATCAACAGTGCACAAACATTGTCTTTGTTTTTTTTTTCCCATTTATTTTCTTAAAGTTTTCTTTTTAATTTATTTAAGTAATCTCTATAGCCAGCATGGGGCTTGAACTCACAACTCTGAGATCAAGCGTTTCAAAGTTACCTTTTCTCTGCATCCTCACCAACACTTAATCCTTGTCTTTTGATGATAGCCATTCTAATAGGTGTGAGGTGATATCCCTTTATGGTTTTGATTTTCATTTCCCTGATGATTGATAATGTTGAATACCTTTTTATGCATCTGTTGGCTATTTGTCTTCTTCAGAAAAAATGTCTATTCAGGTCCTCAGCCCATTTTTTTTGCCCATTTTTAAATTAGAGTGTTTGATTTTGCTATTGAGTATTGCTATTGAGTTTTATACGTTCTTGATATATTTTTGAAAATTAACCCCTTATCAAATATATGCCTGGAAAATATTTCCTCATACTTGGTAGATTATTTTGCTGACCATTTACTTTGTGTAGAAGCTTTTTAGTTTAATACAATCCCACTTGTTTCTTTTCTTTCTTGTTGCCTTTGCTTTGGGTGTCAATCCAAAAAATCATCACCAAGACCGATGTCAAAGAGCTTACCTCCTATGTTTTCTTGTTTCAGCTCTTATGTTCAAGTCTTTAACCCATTTTGAATTGGTTATTTTGTGTGGTGTCAGATAAGGGTCCAATTACTTTTTTTTTTTTTTTTTTTTTGCATGTGGCTGTCCAGTTTTCTCAACACCATTTATTGAAGAGTCAGCTGAAATCTTGTCAGAGGCTGAAGGCCTGATTGCAATGGCTTGCTCTCATGGCTGGCAAGTTTTGGTGTTGAAATTTGGCTGTAGACATCAGTTCCTACTCATGTGGCCCCCTCTGTGGGCTGCCTGAGTGTTCTCACAACACGCCAGCTGCCATGTTGTAAGAGCAACAGAGAGAAAAAGCCAGACTGTTTGTCTTACGGCTTACCCTTAGAATTCATATAGGTGCTCTTCTGCCACATCGTGTCTGTTACAAGTGAGTCCTCACGAAATCTGGCACATCTAAGGCAAGGTTAAAAGTGAAAAGTTCCTATGGACACATTTTTGAAACTACCACAACGAACCTTAAAATAAATTCTTAAAAGACAGGACTTGAAGGATCAAGGGATATGGAACATGTTCAGCTTTCTACATATTCCTGAATTTCCCTTTAGGCAATTTGCATTAATTTTACTCTGATAGCTGTATGTGTGATCTTTATTTTCCTGAGCCCTACAAAACACTGAGCATTTTCCTTGAAGTAGGACCCCTGTTTGTCCAAAGGTTGCCTTCATCAGAACTAGAAAAGTGTGCCCCTTCTCTGAGCTGGTGCAGACCCCTACCAGTGTATATGGCTCAGCAAGAGGAGTACCGGCCGGTTCTCAGCACCCTGGCCTCCAGGGCTGGGGGCCCTGTGCAAGCCACAACCTGCACAATCACTCTCCCAGGCCCTGTTAGGAGGGCTGGTTGTGTTGCCTTGTTGTGTTTTGTTTCCTGAACTAAACTACAGCTTTATCTTTTTCTACTCACTAAGGCAGGTTTGCTTTTTCTTCTCATTCTAATCATGAAAGAATGGCCCTAATATTTCAGTTTAAATTTATTATGTATAACTGAGAATTAAAAACTTTACTTCCTTCGTGTTTCTATACGCATTTTATTAAATTGGACTGGGCTTCTCATCCCTGCTTGTCCTGCCTGTCTCTAGCCACCCTCCTAAACAAGGATAGGCCTGTGTCATGGTATGATGACAAAACTGTCTGTGGAAGTGATTTCTCAAGTTTGTTAGGAGGCAAGTGAGATCGTAAAATGGCAGCCAGGAAAGTGAAGCACACACTTGTAAGAATCAGTCGCCCTTCATCATATTGACAGTTTCTCTCCCTCCCCCGCCCTTCTCATTTCCTGTGAGGGGAAATGGGATGAGCCACAAAACTGGCTGGGTATTTACCCCAAGGATACAGATGTGGTGAAAAGAAGGGCCATCTGTACCCCAATGTTTATAGCAGCAATGGCCACGGTCGCCAAACTGTGGAAAGAACCAAGATGCCCTTCATTGGACGAATGGATAAAGAAGATGTGGTCCATATACACTATGGAGTATTATGCCTCCATCAGAAAGGATGAATACCTGACTTTTGTAGCAACATGGACGGGACTGGAAGAGATTATGCTGAGTGAAATAAGTCAAGCAGAGAGAGTCAATTATCATATGGTTTCACTTATTTGCGG
>PISX010029735.1:0-19440 GCA_004024625.1 Mellivora capensis
ATCATATGGTTTCACTTATTTGTGGAGCATAACAAATAACACGGAGGACATGGGGAGATGGAGAGGAGAAGGGAGTTGAGGGAAATTGGGGGGGAGATGAACCATGAGAGACTATGGACTCTGAAAAACAACCTGAGGGTTTTGAAGGGGCGGGGGGTGGGAGGTTGGGGGAGCCTGGTGGTGGGTATTGTGGAAGGCACGCATTGCATGGAGCACTGGGTGTGGTGTAAAACTATGAACTCTGTTATGCTGAAAAGAAATGAAAAAAAAATGAAATTAAAAAAAAACTATATGCCCACATAATTATAATTACATATATCCATGTATATTTATACATGTGTTACTATGATCACATTTTATTCATCACCTGTGAACTATAAATGCATAAGTATGAAAAATTGGTACTTAGTAGAATAATATTTATGCAGATCATTTCACCTTCAGTAGTGGTTGCTGGCCTTAGGTTAATAAGAGCACAACACTATGCATATCACATTCTGTACATATGAATCGTTCATTCACTCTGGAAACGTTGTATAAAATGATGACAGTTGCTACCATTTATAAAAAAAAAAGTGACACTACAAAATATATAGGTTCACAAGAAACTACTTTGAACAACTATATGCCCACAGATTACATAACCTAGAAAAGTGAATGATGTCTAGAAACACACAATCTACAAAGACCAAAATCAGGAAGAAATAGAAAATCTGAACCGAATGATAATGATAAAGAGATTGAATCAGTAATCAAAAATCTCCTACAGAGAAAACCCCAGGACCAGATGGCTTCACTGGAGGATTCTATCAATTAAAGAAAAAATTAATGCCAATATTCCTCAAACTCTTCCAAAAAGTTGAAGAAAAGGGAGCACCTCAACACTCATTCTACAAAGCCAGAATTACTCTGAAACTAAAATGAAATGGGAACACTATAAGGAAAAAAAAGCCTGTAGGGTAAATTCCCTGATTAACATCGATAGATAAATTCTCAACAAAATATTAGCAAACTGAATTTAAGTGGGTTTATCCCTAAGATGCAAAAATGGTTAAACAGATGCAAATCAATAAATGTAATACACCACATTAATAGAATGAAAGATGAAAATACATGGTCATCTCAATAGATGCAGAAAAAAACATTTGACAAAATACAGTATTCTTGCATGATAAAAATCCTTGGCAGTTTGGGCACAGGAGGAACACTTCTCAACATAATAAGGGCCACATATGAAAATCCACAGTTAACATCATACTCAACAGGAAAAAAAAACCTGAAAATTTTTTCTCTAAGATCAGGAGCAAACAAGGATGATTTCTGTTATTACTCTTTTTTTTTTTTTTAAGATTTTATTCATTTGACAGACAGAGATCACAAGTAGGCAGAGATGCAGCGGGGGGGGGGAAGCAGGCTCCCTGCTGAGCAGAGAGCCTGATGCGGGGCTCGATCCCAGGACCCTGGGATCATGACCTGAGCTGAAGGCAGAGGCTTCAACCCACTGAGCCACCCAGGCACCCCTATTATTACTTTTATTCAATATAGTATTGTAAGTTTTAGCTAAAGCAACTAGGCAAGACAGATATAAAAGACATCCAAATGGAAGGAAGAAATGAAGTTGTTGCTATTTGCAGAGGATATAATTTTGTACAGAAAAATCCCCCAAACTCACAAAAAAAGAACTGTTAGAATTAATCAATAACTTAATGAAAGTTGTAGGATACAAAATCAACATATAGAAATCAGTTGCATTTCTATATGCCAATAATGAAACATGTGAAAAAGAAATAAAGAAAACAATCCTATTCATAATAGTACCAAAACCAGTAAAATACTTAGAGGAGTCAATTTAGCCAAGTAAATGAAATATCATCCCAACAAATATAGGACTATGCTTAAAGAAATTGAAGAAAACACAAACAAATGGAAAAACATATCATGTTCATGTGTTGGAAGAATTAATATTGTTAAAATGTCCATATAATCCCCATCATAACACCAATGACCTTGTTCATAGAAACAGAAAAAAATTCCTAGAATTTTTATGGAACTACAAAAGATCTTGAACAGCCAAAGCAATCCTGGAGGAAAAGAACAAAGCCAGAGGTATCACAATGCCTGATTTCAAACTATACTATAAAGCAATAATAATAATAATCATAATGGTACTAGCATAAAACTAGATACTATGAAATATAATAGCCCAGAATTACATCCCCATATATATGGTCAACTAATATTCAACAAAGGAACTAAAAACACCCAGTGGAATAAGAATAGTCTCTTCAACAAATCATGTTGGGAGAACTGGATAATCATAGTCAGAGGAATGAAATTGGACCCCTATCTTAGCGACTAACATAAATTAACTTGAAATGTCAAAGACTTAAATATAGGCCTTATATATAAGCTCCTAGGAGAAAACGTAAAGAAGAAACTTAATTGATGTTGACCCTGGCAATGATTTTCTGCGTATAACACCAAAAGCACAAACAACAAATAGAACTTCCTCTAACTTAAAAGCCTCTGCACAGCAAGAGAAACAACAAAATGAAAAGGCAATCTATAGAATAAAAGAAAAATTTTGCAAACCATATACTGGATAAAGGGTTAATACTATATATATATATATATATATATATATATATATATATATCATGCAACTCAACAACAACAACAACAACAACAGCTAATCTGATTAGAAAAGGGAAGAGGAATTAAACAGTCATTCTGTGAAAGAAGACAACCAAATGGCCAATAGGTACATGAAAAGATTCTCCACGGGATGCCTGGGTAGTTCAGTGGGTTAAAGCCTCTGCCTTGGGCTCATATCATGATCCCAGGGTCCTGGGTTCGGGCCCTGCATTGGGCACTGCATCCAGGTCTCTGCTCAACAGAGAGCTGGTTTCCCTTCCTCTCTCTCTCTGCCTGTCTCTCTGCCTACTTGTGATCTCTGTCTGTCAAATAAATAAAATCTTAAAAAAAAAAGAAAAGATTCTAATCACTAATCATCAGGGAAGTGCAAAGCAAAACCACAATGAGATATCATCTACAGTTGTTAGAATGGTTATCATGAAGAAGAAAAGAGATTTCTAGAGCTGGCAAGGATGTGGTGAAAGGCACCCCTTGTACACTGTTAGTGGGAAGGTAAAGAGATTCAACCACTATGGAAAACAGCACAGAGGTTCCTCAAAAATTAGAAATAGATCTACCATAAGATCCAGCAATTCCAATTCTGAATATATGCCCAAGGAAATGAAACAGGATATGGAAGAGATATATGCACTCCCATGTTTATTGCAACATTTTTCAAAATAGCCAAGATATGGAAACAATCTAAATGCTCATCAATGGATAAAGAAGATGCAAGATATATATACATGGAATATTACTCAGCAGTCAGAAAGAAAAACATCCTGTTCTTTGTG
Organism: Mellivora capensis; assembly: GCA_004024625.1. Lineage (NCBI taxonomy): Eukaryota > Metazoa > Chordata > Mammalia > Carnivora > Mustelidae > Mellivora > Mellivora capensis. The sequence goes on from PISX010029735.1 coordinate 3,429, forward strand.
ACAAGATGGATGAAACTTGAGCACATTGTGCTAAGTGATATAAATCAGACATAGACAATAATTTATATCACTTATATGTGGACTCTAAAAAGCTAGACTCATAAAAAGTAAGTAAAATGGTGGTTATGAGGGGTTGGTGGGTGGATGGATAGGACAGATGTTTAGGAACACAACCTTGCAGAGAGTAGTAATTATGCCTTAGAAATCTAATGCACAGTATAGTGAATATAGACAACAATATTGTTATTTTAATCGTACTTTCTAAGAGACTAGAACTTAATAATTCCACCCACTAAAAAGAAAGGTTAATTATACAATGTGTTAGAAGTGCTAATTATTACTACCATGGGGGTCATATTACAATAGATAAATATATCAGATTAACAGGTTTATACACTTTAAATTTTCAGAAAGTAATATACAAAATATATTTCAATATAAGTACATAAAATCATATAATCAAAAAAAGAAAGTAAGATGATGGAAAGGACTCTTTTTTTTTTAGATTTTGTTTATTTATTTGTCAGAGAGAGAAGGAGGGAGAAACAGAGAACAAGCACAAGCAGGGGGAATGGCAGGCAGGGGGAGACACAGGCTCCCCACTGAGCAAGAAACCTAATGAAGGACTATCCCAGGACCCTGAGACCATGACCTGAGCCAAAGGCAGCTGCTTAACCAACTGAGCCACTCAGTCATCCCAGAAAGGATATTCTATACAAATTGTAAGCAAATTATAAGCAAATTATAAGGGAGCTGAGTCAGCTATACTAATACCAGATAAAATAAATTTCAAGTCAGAAAGTGTTCTGAAAAACAAAGAAGGACATTGATATTGATAAAAGAGTCAATTCATCAAGAAAATATAAAAATTATAAACATATATGCATTAACATCAGGGCACCAAAATATATGAAGCAAACTGACAAAATTGAAGGGAGTAATAAACAGTTCCACAGTAATCGTTGTAGACTTGAGTACCTACTTCCAATAGTAGAGAGAAGAGTTAAGACATAAGATCAATAAGGTAATAGAGAACTTGAACAACACTATGGACAAATTAGACTCAATAGACAGGTCATTTTCCCCAACAACAGCAGAATATACATTTCTATCAAGTACATTTGGAACACTCTCCAAGATAGATATATTTTAGGCCACAAAGCAAGTCTTGAAAAGTTTAAAAAGATTGAAATAATATAATGTATCTTTTCTGTTCATAATGAAACAAAACTAGAAATTAATAGATGGAAAAGTGGAAAGTTCACAAATATGTGGAAATTAAAGAACACACTCTTACAAAATCAGTAAGTCAAACAAGAAGTCACAAGGGAAATAACAAAATGTCTTGAAACAAACAAAAATGAAAACACAACATATCAAAACTTAAGAGATGAGTGAAAGGATCCTGTAAGTTATAGTTATATGGGATGATGTTCTATAAGCATCTCAAACTTATAGCTGTAAAAGTTTACAAACAGAAGAAATATCCCAAATCAACAAATTAAATAAACTAGATGAAAGGGACAAATTCTTAGATGCACAAAACTTATCAAAAGTGATTCATGAAAAAAATAAGAAATCAGAATAGACCTACAACTAGTAAGCAGATTGTATAGGTACTCTAAAACCTTCCAACAAAGAAAAGTCCTGGATCAGGTGGTTTCACTGATGAATTCTACTAAACATTTAAAGAAGAACTAATAACAAGTTTTTTCCAAACTCTTCCAAAAAAGTGAAGAAAGAACACTTAACATATTCCATGAGGTCAGAATTGCCCTGATTCCAAAGCCTGAAAGATACTACAAGAAAGAGCTACCTTATGACCCAGCAATTGCACTACTGTTATTTACCCCAAAGATAAAGTTGTGAAAAGAAGGGGCACCTGCACCCCAATGTTCATAGCAGCAATGTCCACAATAGCCAAACTGTGGAGTTGAGATGTCCTTCAACCGATGAATGGATAAAGAAGATGTGGTTCATATGTACAATGGAATATTACTCAGCCATCAGAAAAGATGAATATCTGCCATTTACATCAACATGGATGAAACTGAAGGGTATTGTGCTAAGTGAAATAAGTCAATCAGAGAAACACAATTATCACATGGTTTCATTCATATGTAAGGACTAGTGCAGAGGAGACTAGGGGAAGGGAGGGAAAACTGAATGGGAAGAAATGATTGAGGGAAACAAACCATGAGAGACTCAATTCCAGGAAATAAGCTGAGGGTTGCAGAAAAGGGAAGTGGGTGGGGGAATGGGGTAACAAGGTGATGGGCATTAAAGAGGGCATGTGATATGATGAGCACTGGGTGTTATATTCAAATAATGAATCATTGAATATTATATAAAAAAAACAATAATGTATATACAATGGAATATTACACTCCATGGAAAGATTGAATACCCAACTTTTGTATCAACATGGATGGTACTAGAAGAGATTATGCTGAGTGAAATAAGGCAAGTAGAGAGAGTCAATTACCACATTGTTTCACTTACTTGTGGAGCATAAGGAATAACATGGAGGACATTAGGAGAAGGAAAGGAAAACTGAATTGGGGGAAATTGGAGGGGGAGATGAACCATGAGAGACTGTGGGCTCTGAGAAACAAACAGGGTTTTGGAGGGGAAGAGGTTGGGGGGTTACGTGAGCCTGGTGGTGGGGTATTAAGGAAGGCACATATTGCATGGAGAACTGGGTGTGGTGCATAAACAATGAATCTTGATACACTGAAAAAGTAAAATAAAAATTTAAAAAACCTGATGATAGACTATACCTTGGTCAATTGAATTTAAATAAAAAAGTACAGAACAATGTCCCTTATGAATACTGATGTAAATATCCTTATTCAAATGCTAGCATACCAAATTTGGGTATTCCTGAGTTTATTCCTGGGATGTTAAAAATGTTAAAAATGTTAAAAATATACAAAAGTCAATCAGTGTAATGCACTACACTAACAAAATGGAGGAGAGAAACACATGATTATTGCAATTGATTGGAAAAAACATTTGATAATATTCAATACACTTTCAGGGCACCTGGGTGGCTCAGTGGGTTAAGCCTCTGCTTTCAGCTTAGGTCATGATCTCAGGGTCCTGGGATCGAGTCCCACATTGGGCTCCTTGCTTGGCGGGAACCTGCTACTCTCTCTGTCTCTGCTCCCCCTGCTTGTGCCCTCTCCCTCTCTGACAAATAAATAAATAAAATCTTTAAAAAATATTCAATACCCTTTCACAATGGAAACTCAACAACTGTAAATAGAAGGAAAATACCTCAGCATAATGAAGGCCTTATATGAAAAACCCTCAGCTAACGTATTTGATTGTGAAAGACCAAAAGCTTTACTCCAAATCAGAAAGAAGACAAGGATGCCTGGTTTTGTCACTTCTAAAAAAATTAAAATATTTTGTTTATTTGACAGAGAGAGAGAGGGAACAAGTGGGAGAGGGAGAAGCAGGTTCCCCACTGAGCAGGGAACCTGATGTGGGAGTCAATCCCAAGGACCCTGGGGCCATGACCTGAGCTTAAGGCAGACACATAATTGATTGAGTCACCCAGACATCTCCCCTTTTTGAAAATTTAAATTCAGTTAGCTAATGTATAGTACATCATTAGTTTCAGATGTAGAGTTCAATAATTCATCAGTTGCATATAACACCTAGTGCTCATCACATCACATGCCCTCCTTAATGCTCATCATCCAGTCACCCCATTCCCCCACCCACCTCCTTTCCAGCAACCCTCAGGTTTTTTTTTTCCTATAGTTGAGTCTTTCATGGTTTTTCTCCCTCTCTGATTACTACTCATTCAGGTTTTGTCTTCCTCTATTTAACATAATATTGGAAGTTCTAGCTAGAGCAAGAAAAGGCAAGAAAAAGAAATAAATGCAATCCAAGCTGGAAGGAAGAAGTAAAATTTTCTCTGTCTGCAGATGGCATGATATTATATGTAGAAAAATGAAGTGATTCCACAAAATACTGATAGAACTAATAAATGAACTCAGCAGTTGCATAATACAAAAATTAACATGCAAAAATCAGTTGTCTTTCCATAACAATCTGAAGAGGAAATTGAGAAAATCTATTTCAATAGCATCAAAAATTAAAGTTATTTAGAAATTAACTTAAGTATATTAAAAATCATACATGGAGATTTTAAGAATATTCCTGAAAGAAATGAAAGAAAATGCAAGTAAATAGAAAAACATACCTGCTTATTGATTGGGATATTTAATATTGTTTAGATGCCAATACTGCTTGAAGTGATCTATGGATTCAATGCAACTTCTATAAAATCCCAACAATGATTTTGCAGAAATATAAAAATCTTCTGTAGAATTCATATGGAATCTTAAGAAGCTACAAATAACCAAAACAATTTTGAAAAAGAAAAACAAAGTTGAGAGATTCACTTACTGAATTCAAAACTCACTGTAAAGTTGGAGTAATCAAAACAATGTGATTCTGGCATAATGATAGACATACAGACCAAAGAAATAGTGTCCAGAAGTAAGTCTTTGCATACAGCGAAATGATCTTTGATAAGAATACCAAAACCAAAGGGAAATGAGTCTTTTCAATAAATGGTTCTTGGAAACTTGATATGCAAAAGAATGAATTTGGCACCCTTATCCTACATCCTACGTAAACATTAACTCAAAATAGATTTAAAAAATTTCCACTAAAACTAAATAAACTCTTAGAAGAAAATATAGGGCAAGAGCTTCATAATAATTGGATTTGGTAATGCTTTCTTGGTATGACACTAAAATCAGAAGCAGTAAAAAAAAAAACATTGGATATCATCAAAATTAAAAACTTCTGTGCATCAAAAGACAGTATCAAAGTAGAGTGAGATGGCAACCTACAGAATGGAAGAAAACATTTATAAATCATATCTGATAAGGGACTAATATCCATTATACATAAAGATACAGATGTAGTGAAAAGAGGGAACACATGCACCCAATGTTCATAGCAGCAATGTCCAAAATAGCCAAACTGTGGAAGGAGCTGAGATATCCTTTGGCAGATGAATGAATAAAGAAGACGTGGTTCATAGATACAATGGAATATTACTTAGCCATCAGAAAGGATGAGTATCTACCATTTACATCAATGTGGATGCAACTGGAGGGTTTTGTGCTAAGTGAAATAAGTCAATCAGAGAAAAATAATTATCATATGGTTTCACTCATGTATGGAATGTGGGGAATAGTCCAAAGGACAGCAGGAGTGGGGGAGGAGAAATGGGGAGGGAGACAAACCATATGAGACTCTCAAATTTGGGAAGTAGGGGTGAGGGTTGTGGAAAGGAAGGTGGGTGGAGAAATGGGGTAAATGGGTGACAGGCATTAAAGAGGGCATGTGATATGATGAGCACTGGGTGATATGCTCAACTGATGAATCATTGAACATTGCATCAAGGACTGATGATGTAGTATACCTTGGCTAAATGAATTTAAATTAAAAAGAACTCCTAAAACTCAATAAAATACAAAACAAAAAACCCAATTAAAAAATGGTCAGTTAAAAAGTGGTCAAAGAATTTGAGTCACTCAATGTGTATCTTCCAAAGAAAATATACAAATAGCCAATAAATACATAAAAAGATGCTTAATATCTCTAATCATTACTAGTTAGGGTAATGCAAATTGAAAACATGAGATACCACTTTACACTCATTAGGATTGCTATGTAAACAAACAAAAACAAAAGCAGAAAATAACAAATGTTGGTGCATATGTGGGGAAATTGGAACCCTTGTACCTTGCTGGTGGGAATGTAAAATGCAGGCTTTGTGGAAAACAGTATAGTGATTCATCAGAAACAAAATAAAGAATTACTACATGGTCTGGAAATTCCACTTCTAAGTTTATGTCCAAAAGAATTGAAAGCAGGGACTTGAGGAGATAGTTGTGCACTCATGTTCACAGCAGCATTGTTCATAATACCCAAAAGGCTGAACAGCCCAAATGTCCATAAACAGATGAATGGATAAACAAAATGTGGTATGTATATACAATGGGATATTATATTTAGTTTGAAAAAGGAATGAAATTCTTATACATGCTATAACTTGGATGAACCTTGAAGACATGGGCTATGTGAAATAAGCTAGACACAAAAGGACAAATATTGAATAATTCCACTCATATGAGGTATATTTTTAATATAAATTCAATTAGCCAACATATAATTCATTATCAGTCTCAGATGTAGAGTTTTTTTCAATAATTCATCAGTTGCCTGTAACACCCAGTCCTCATTACATCATGTGTCCTCCTTAATGCCCACCATCCAATTTTATAGAGTAGTAAGTTTATAGAGACAGAAAGTAGAATTGTGGTTACCAAGGCTGGAGGGAATGGGGAGAGGATGGGAAGTTATTGTTTAACCTGAATTACCGTTTACTTATTCTTTTGTCATCCCACACAGACTTGATTACTATATATTTTTTAAAGATTTTGTTTATTTATTTGAGACAGAGAGAGAAGGAGAGAAAGCATGAGCGGGGAAAGAACAGAGGCAGAGGGAGAAGCTGACTCCCTGCTGAGGAGGAAGCCTGACATGGGGCTTGATCCCAGGGCCCTGGGATCATGATATGAGCTGAAGGCAGATGCTTAACTGTCTGAACCACCCAGCTTCCCAGCCCCATTCTCTTTTAGAGTCAACTTCCTTTAATAGTTTTGAAGATGAGAACATTTGGCAAACTTCTTTTCTTGGGTGGTACCTCTGGCAGGTGCTTTACCATACCACGTATTCCTCACTCAAGTTATAACTGCACTTGGGGTCACTGCTTAGCTGGCCTTTACTCCCGGATCACCCTTCCTTTCATAGAACATTCCCACCTTAGCATCAGGGAAGGGGTAATTGCAGGGAGAGGAGTATTTGCATTTACCAATCCATCCCTTCAAGGAAAAAAGTTTGAAGGTCCTCTTCATATTGATGCCTTTCATGGACCCTTGGAGAACATGAACAAGTTTAAACTATTGAAAGTAAGGTCGCTTTGGAGACTGGGTTTCTACCTTTCCTCTCCATAGCTTCAAATCCACTCCCATCTTGAGGGTTCAGATCATGATTTTGTCAGTTTCTCCCCTTAGCATTGCCCTATGTATTTACTTTAATAAAAATACCTGGGGGTGGGATGGTGTGTTGATAGGATGTTCTTCTTAAATAAGAAGTCTAGTAGTAAGCTGCTCCAGATTAGTTGATGAACCACTGTGCACAAAACTCCCTTTCTGCTCCAATCTCTTTGACATATTGGCTTGGCTCTTAAGTTCACCTTTCAATGAGATAGGACAGCTTCTGCAGTTCAGATGTCATATGTACTTATAATCAGATTTGGACAAAGAGGCGGGCATCTCTTCCTATACTTCTCTCATTATTTATTAGAAGGAAAATCATTCTCAAATTCTTACAGCAGACTTTCCCCCAGGACCTCTTGACCAGGCCAGTTGCAAGGAGGTTGGAAAAGTAAATATATAGCATATTCTGCCCCTTTCTTGGGAGGTAGATACAGCTGGCAATGAATAAGAGAGTGGAAGATAGCTTTTGGGTAGAATAGCAACAATACTTAAAGGGGAGAAAATTTTTTCTCTGCTGTTTATGAATGAATTTGGAGTTACTTAAATTTAGAGTTTCAGAAAATTGAAGAGGAGGAATAGCTACCAACTCATTGTATGTACTACTCTGTGGTATTCAGAACTAGTCTGATACTAAAAATAGACAAAAATATGTAAGAGAACATGAACATTAGAATATTAAATAGTAACACCATAGTAACTTTAATATTACTCATCTTATTGATATGATAGTACTATTTGCTTCTAGATGAAAATAAGTATGAAGTAAATTTATGATTAAAGATGGAAATTATAGTGAGTTCTGAAAGGAAGATAGAAAACATTGCATTTGGACTAAGAGGGAATTTAGGTTTAACAATTATGACAGTAGTGTTGAATGAGAATGTAATGAAGATAGAAATCAACAGTGAAAATACAGCCAACACTTTAAGCTTGGAAAATTGGAATATATCTAAATAATACATGAGTTAAAGGAGAAATAACAATGAAAAATATAAAATATTTAGAAATTAACAACAAAAGTATTACACTTTCAAAACTAAAGTAGTATTTAAAGGGAAATTTATACTCCTAAGTAAAATTTTGGACAAAGACAAAAACTAAGAACCTATAAATGAAGAGCAGAACAAATATGAGGAATTTGAGAGGCAGGGGGCCATGGGGGGCAGGGAGGGAAATAAATGAACCAAGAGAGACCGGGGAGGGAGACAAACCATAAGAGACTCTTAATCTCAGGAAACAAACTGAGGGTTGCTGGCGGGGAAGGGATAGGGTGGCTGGGTTATGGACATTGGGGAGGGTATGTGCCATGGTGAGTGTTGTGAATTGTGTAAGACTGATGATTCACAGACTTGTACCCCTGAAGCAAATAGTACATAATATGTTAATGAAAAAATAGTAGAACAAACCCCAAACAATTCAAGATAAAGGAATAATAATGACAAAATTATAAACTAATGAAATATGAAATAATAAAAAGACATGTTAATGAAGTCATGATATGATTTATTTGAAAGACTAAAATATTGGCAAACCTTGACATGACTGAGAAAATGAAGAACTTAAATAATATTAGCAATGAAATAAATGATATTGCTAAAAATACCATAGAAGATTAAAATCATAAAAAATTCTATGAATATCCTCATATCAGAAAATTGGAAATTTAGATAAAGTAGACAATTTTCTACCCAACTCATTCATACTATTGTATGTACTACTATGTACTATCAAGAAGTACTCTGATGCTAAAACTGGAAAAAAAATTACAAGAAAAAAAACCCCAGACCAATATTTCTCATGAACATAGATACGAACATTCTTAACAAAATTTTAGCAAATTGAATACAATAATATATTTAAAAGATTTTATCAAGTGGGATTTATTCACTTGATAACATATGCAATGTTAGGTTAATTTAGAAAAATTAATCATTATCAGTTCATCATATTAACAAATGGACATAAAAGCACCTATATTTTAATCCCAATAGATGTAGGAAAAGCAGCTGGCAAAACCTGACATCATTTCTGATAAAAACTCTTAGCAAACTAGGAATAGAGGGAAATTTCCTCAACCCAATAGAATATACCTAAAAAAATCCTTACAGGTAGGACCATACTTAATTCTGAAGGAACGAATGGTTCCTTTTCAGATAATGATTTTTACTTTACCATTTCTATTCAACATAGACCTAGAGCCAGTGTGGTCAGGTAAGGAAAAGAAATAAAACCCATTTAAGATAGGAAAGGAAAAAGAAAGACTGCTTTACTCACAATGTGATCATCTACATAAAAAATCTTGTTAAATCTGTAAAGATAGCTACTAGAACTAATGAGTATAGTAAGCTTGTACAGTACAACACCAATATAGAGAAATCAATTGTATTTCTATGTACTTTAAATAAATGAGATAAATTTAAAGAAAAAGAGCAAAATGAAATGACTCATTCTGTCAAATATTAAGATTTGTCACTGGGCTTCAATAATTAAGACACTATAAAGAGATACAGACAAATTACTGGGTAAGACTAGAGCATTCATAAAGAGATGTATACAAAAAGGAGGACTTGATATATAAAACAGGGGGATTACAAATAAGGTGTGGTACTAGAATAATTGGTTATAAATATGAAAAATTTAAATTCCTACTCCATACTACTCTCAAAAAGTCAGTTTACAATTTTTGAAAGAAAATAATGGTGAGCATCCTTATGACTCAGAGGAGAACCATATTTTCAAGACACATAAATCAAAGATTGTAAAAGAAAATTCTGTACATTTTATTAATGGAAAAATGAAAAGTTTTATGCATAACAAAGTGAAATGAAAAGTCAAAGACTGGGGGAAAATATTTGCAATGCATAAACCAAACAGATTTTTGATCCAAAGGGTACAGAGAATTGGACTAACAACCCAGTAGAAAAAGAGAACCCAGATGTTTACTAAGCACATGAAACTTTTCTCAAAGTCAAGATTATGCTGAAGACAGTGGACAAGTTGAGAGAAATTGGTTGATTCTGGGAATTTATTCAATGCAGGAGCACTGTCTCACAGCATGTGTGAAGCTGCTTTCCAAAGCAGAGTAAAAGAGAAGTGAGTGTGACTGGGAACATGTTAAACTATTTCTAATAAAATCTATTTATATTTATGGAGAGCTCACCATGTACAATGTAGCTTGAGTGGTGGGTCAGCTATGTTAGCCCATCCTCAGAAGAGCTTAGAAGGGCTGCCTCGGGAAGTGGAGAAAAGGGGAAACAGAGGAGGAAAGAGCTTTGTTTCCCATTCCTGCAGCAACTCAACCACTTCAACTTTTATCTTCTTTATATATTGAGTTTTACATTAGTTTTTGTTGGAAGATGGTGTTCTAATATGGAAAATGCTGTCATAGAAGCACATGGGCATCTGCAGTCTCTGTGGTCTGGGAGCTTGGACCAAGGCAGGGGCTGCAAGTCCCCACATTCTGTATGAAGATGGGCAGCTATTTCTCTTAAGTGTCTGAGGGCATCTCCCTGCAGAGGTGGGGAGGGTGCCTGGAACTGGAACTAGAGCGCTCTACCACCTCTATGTGCACAGTCCACCGGGCCCAGGATATGAGCATCTGAGAAGCATCCTGAGTGGTAGAGCCAACACCTACCACACAGACCAACACCTAAAGGCACACATTCCCCAGCCTAGAAGCCTATAGAAAATTCCCAGTAAGAGAAGTCCCCAAGCTCTCTGGCAATGTCCATTGAAAGCCCGCTGCACAAGGCAATTTCATATCCAATATTCCCTCTAATCAAGAATCTGATAAGATTGCTCATGTTTGCATCCTGTATGCAAATGAGAATTCATTAATTACGTGACCATGGTAATGAGCTAAAGTTTCTCCATCTGTGGAGTAAAATGAATAGTGGTGCCCACCTGAAAGTATTTCTGTGGCAATTCAGTGAAATCACATGTACAACACTTAGTGTCTGTCATAAAGTAGGCAGATGATATATTTTAGTGATTATAATAATAAAATATACCCAACTTGCTCATGTATATCTGAACATGTGTGGAGACCCATTGTAGCAAGAGTGCCAGGAGTCTACTTTTTTCATGGAGGATCTAAAAACCATTCATTCATTTGTCCATCCATCCATCCATCCACTGAACAATGTTCAGTGTTCCCAGGACCCCGCAAACCAGCAGTTGCTACTCTTGGCCTTAAGACCAGTCAGTAGAAAGGAATGGCTGTTACAGGGCCTGCACCAAGGCCTGTGCATAGGCTTACATGCTAAGTAGCAGCCCTGGACATAACCTTTCTTTTTGGTTGTGAGGAAACAACTGTTTTTCTTTTTAAAAACACACTCAACAGTTGCTGTGGAAAGAATTCAATGTTAACACCAAGTTGTATATTTTTTCTTGAAAATGTTGTAGATGTTTGATTTTTATCATGTGAGACCAGACCTCTAATCAGCAGATGTACAGTTGCCTGCAGGTGATGCACACAGGAGTGTTGTCTCTTATTTGGTCTTACTCATTACTTTTTTTTCTGGTTCCACAATGAGAATTTTTAGTGAAATGGAAAATAGATATGAACTGGGTAGTCCACCTCTAGTTGACAGGTCTGAATGAGAAAGAGCCCATCTTGTGGCCAAGGATGTTCATTTTCCTTTAAATATGTGTCAGGGAAGTGACAGCATTATCAGGCAGCATCAGAATAAGATTGGTGTTCGAGTTTTCCATTGTTTTTGGCAAAGGAAAAAACACATGGAATTAGGAGTGAGAATTAGCTATGTGATTTGGGGGCATCACAACCTTTTCAGGTTTCAGTTTCCCCTTCTGTAAAATGTAGTCTTCACACTCTGACTCAAAGTCTTCAGTTTGGGTGACTGGTTCATCCTTATGTTAGAAGCCTGGTTTTTATGCTTCAAGCTACATTTAGGTAGCCCAGTTGAAAGCTGTGGATATGGAGAAGGGTTGGTGAAAGTGGTAGAGCTTGATCCAGCCAAGGTCAGAGGTTGGTAGTGAGGAAATGGGATCATATCTGAGGAAGTGGAATTCTCAAATTTTGTTGAAACTAAGATGATGCTTTTGGAGAAAGCATCAAATAATGTGCTGTCTGTGTAAACAGGGACTGTGAGTTAACCTAGCTAGCTCTGGCCAGTGGTCCCAGTGGGGTTTCCCGGTAGAAGTTGTGTTTCTCTGTGGAAGAGTTGACTTTCTTCCTGGGAGTGACCGAGTCACATTTATGTGCCTTCAAAGACCTTTGTCTGGTGGACTTTCCTTCGTTCTATCCTAACTTTCACCACTTAGAAAGTGCTGTGTTCCAGTAGTTTTACCTAATTTATTTCAAATGATCACAGGTGATTTGTCTGGAGCCAATAAGAAATTTAAACAAATACCCTAACATAATACAACAAAACCAAAACAATCATTTCTACCTTAAAGTGTAAGGGGTTGAGACCAGAAAAAAGAGAGATTTTTCTTTAAGTATTTTATTTACTTATTTGAAAGAAAGAGAGGGAGAGAGAACATGAGCAGGGGGAGGGTCTGAGGGAGAGGGAGAAACAGACTCCCCACTGAGCAGGGAGCCAGCCCAACACAGGTCTCAATCCTAGGATCCCAAGATCATGACCTGAGCAGAAGGCAGATGCTTATTGACTGAGCCACCCAGGAAAGGATCTTTACATATTAGAATCAGTTGACTCTTTTTTCCATGATGAACCATCCCTGGCAGTGTAACCCAGGCCGGTCCATGGGAAGGCAGCAGCAAAGATGGGACGTTCTTGGGACGCCTGGGTGGCTCAGTTGGTTAAGCGGCTGCCTTCGGCTCAGGTCATGATCCTGGTGTCCTGGGATCGAGTCCCGCATCAGGCTCCTTGCTCAGCAGGGAGCCTGCTTCTCCCTCTCTCTCTGCCTGCCACTCTGTCTGCCTGTGCTCACTCTCTCTGACAAATAAATAAAATAAAATCTTTAAAAAAAAAAGATGGGAAGTTCTGGGGGCTCTTTAGTGGCTCTTAATGACACCCATTCAGGAAGATGGAGCTATACGTCTCACTGAATTTATATTGTATCTTGTTAGCATTAGTTTGTGAGAGAACATAGATACCGCATACCCACACACAGAAGTTGAGATGTAATTTGGTAGCCATTTAAAAACATTTTGTGCAGAAAATGTATTGATTTTCAGCTTGAAGTAGTTTGCTGACAGTTTATAAACTCATTAAGTGTCAGCACGGGAGAGTTTATATCCTTTTCTGTTTGCTAAATGGCCTTTGACTCTGTACCTTAGAGTTAAACCTGGAATGGTCTTTGCTAGAGATGCCATGGGGTCTTGCGTGTGGGAGCCTGAAAGAGAGCACTTTGCCTGTCTAGCTCAGACTCTGCTCAGAAGTTACTGCTGGAGTTGGGTCCAGGAGCCCTTGGTGGGTAGCCTTCATGCTGTAGGTGACCAGGCAAACACCTACACTGAAGAGATGCCTTTCCAGGCTAATGGGTGGGGTTGCAAAGACATGGTGCAAAGGTGATGCAAACACATCTGATTGTTGCACAAGCCTGGACATATATTACATGCCTTAGATGTGTAATCACTGAAATTGATAAAAATGCCTTAAATCCTTGAAGATCAACCCACAGGGAAACTATTATTCATCTTTGGTATGAATCTGGGCTTGTATATTGACAAGGATAGAGGCCTCAGATATTCTACCAGTTTGTCTACAAATGAGGCTACCTTTTTGAAGTTACCTTATATAAAATCTTCATTTCCTAAATGATGGACACTGAGTGCCAATCCTTAGGTCAACCTTGTTTCCACTGGCAAAGAACATGGCTTCTGTTTGACCTACTCAAGCAATTGTTCACACTGACCACATCCAAAAGGGATTTGAGGAAACAGGGTGAAGTGGGCGATTTCTTCTCTTTTAGTTACATAGGGTTTTCTGAGTCAACAAAGCCAGCTGCCTAAATGGTTCACCTGGATTTCTAAATGATTTTTCCTCCTTTGTGTCCTGCTTATGCACCACAGTCATTCTTAGAGTCTTAGTGTTGGGTGGGGGCGGGTGGTGGGCGGTGGGGACATCATTCTACTCTCCTTCAGTTGCAAGCTGGGCTAAAACATTTAGGTTTTTGTGTGTGTGTGTTTTTTTTTTTTTATATTGGTGTTTCAGTTTTTATTCTCAAATTAAGGTACTTTTAAACAGAATTGAAATACCACATTGAAACGTGACTCCTCTTCCATTCCAGATCAAGCCTCACTGACAAGTATACTTTCCTTTAATCTTTTTTTTTTAGATTTTTAAAAATTTAATTTTATTTTTCCAGTGTTTCAAAATGTATTGTTTGTGTACCACATCCAGTGCTCCCACCACCAGACCATCCCAACCCCCAACTCCCTTCCCCTCCAAAACCCTCAGTTTGTTTCTCAGAGTCCACAGTCTGATAAAGAAGATATGGTCCATATATACAATGGAGTATTATGCCTCCATTGGAAAGGATGAATACCCAACTTTTGTATCAACATGGATGGGACTGGAGGAGATTATGTGAGTGAAATAAGTCAAGAGGAGAGAGTCAATTATCATATGGATTCACTTACTTGTGGAGCATAAGTAATCAGAGGGGGAGACTAACATTCACAGTTTTAATGATCAATCACTTGGAAAATTTTTTTCCCAGATGGTTACATTTCTGGTCTTTGTGATTTGTAGATGACACTTTCTTAAGCTTTTGATACCCGTCATCCCCCTTTTTTAAAACTGGAAGTAACTTCCAATCCAATGAGCTAGTTGTTTGACTCATTGTCAAAGTCCAAGAGACTGGATGACCTAGCCTCCTTAACACTGTCCAAGCACAGGTGGCAGCAGAGATCAGGTTACCATGGCTTGTGGTAAACTGTTTTCATTTCTTTGCTGCTCCCATGAAATGTACTTGTTTAACTTCTGCAAAATCACCTTCAGGAAACAGAGGCTCATTATGTGAATGGGAGACCTGTACTAGACTATGTGCCATCAAAAGGCTGTAGCAATTGGCTTCAGGCCCAACCTCTCTGGGAGCCTCTTTGGGTAGTGAGTCCTTCGAGAACTCTGCAACTGTCGATAGGGTCACCACTGCACCAGGGGGCATCTCAGTCTTTCAGCTGGCAGCAACCAGCCCAGGGAGAGACAGCTACTGTGGTGAGGGGCCAAGGCCAGAGGAGGTGGGACATTCTGGAGCTAGAGAAAGCCATGCACCACAGCACTTGGGCAGTGATTCATTCGGACAGAGAGAAGACAGTGATGGTCGTAAGCTGGCAGTGGCAACATCCTGACCTTGCTGAGGTAGAGGCTGTTTGTCTACACTGAACTTCTTAGTCACCCAGTAAACAGAGACAACATTGTCCTCTCACATGCCCTGGTGGCTGCACATGTAGAGATCAGGGGTGTGGATTTGAACCCTGGCTCTAAAACAGAGGAACATATAACTTTGGGCAAGTGACTTTAGGGCCAAAAGTTTCTGTTTCATCTCCTGTAAAACAGAGATAACAGGGATGCTGTGAGGAGGAAAGAAGAAAGCAAATGAAGCCCTGAGCCATTGGCGGCAATGTCTAACAAATGATGTAAGCAACCACTGTGACCTTGTTTGATGCGGGAGTAAGCACTCTGCAGCTGACTTAGGGGTCAGCCAATAGCAAGGAAAGGATCATGGAACCGTTTATCTTACAGAGCATTAAAAACTGCTGAAAAATAATCCCTATCAAAATCCCACCCATTTTTTTTCAAAGAAATGGAACAAATAATCCTAAAATTTATATGGAACCAGAAAAGACCTCGAATAGCCAAAGGAATATTGAAAAAGAAAGCCAAAGTTGGTGGCATCACAATTCTGGACTTCAAGCTCTATTACAAAGCTGTCATCATCAAGACAGTATGGTACTGGCACAAAAACAGACACATAGATCAATGGAACAG
>PISX010029736.1:0-19646 GCA_004024625.1 Mellivora capensis
GTTAATCATTTGACCAGATCATTTAAAAAATTTCAGGCAGACCTATGTTAACCACCAAGCTTCAGATGCAGTATTTCCAGCAAATTTTCAATCTGAATTAACACAGCTACCACACTCACACACAAAGGAAGTTTACCTGCAGTAGGATCTTTAGCCAATGAGTTATCCAAGGCACTTGTTATCGCCTGGAAAAGATTCATTTTCTGAGTTTGCCCTGTGAAAATTTTAAAAAAGAAAAATGTTTAAGTAACATTTCCTACATCGTAAGATGTATAAAAAATAACCAGTTTCTTAACAGTTGGTTACATGATTAAAATCAAAGAACAGAAGGTATAGAATATCCTATGTGAATTTACTGGATGAGTCACAATGGGGCTGGTTTTGCAGAAAATACAAAAGCAATAAAGAGTTCTGCACTTGATGAAGCAAAATTTACACTTACTAAACAATGAAAAAACAAGTATAAAAAAGGAAAAAGGAATTTAATCAAGTCACCAAATGTGTATAGACAATAAATAAAAGTGATGGGAAGTTGGAAAAGGGAACCAGCCAGAGTGAAAGTGGTCTGGAAAGACACTGGGTAGGGGTGAAGGCTATCCTCACAGAAAGTGCACAATGACCAGAGGCACATGTTAAATATGCCAGTAACAGCAAATGGTCATGGACCATAGATAGAACAATGAGGGAGGAAGGCTAATGATAAATGTTAGCACTCAGAACTTGCTGGTGTTTGGAGAATACTACAATCCCAAGCATCGACACACCAGTCTCGGCCCTTCCACTGTCTTGCTGTCCAGTAGAATCTCTGAAAGCCAACTTCTGGCTCCCTTATTCGATTGATAGGAGGGTGAAATGAAATAATACATGGAAAATGCTCAGAACAGGACCTGACACAGTGCATGCTAAATAAGTAGGAGCTATTTACTATTAGACTCTGGACTTCACCCATGTCCTTCATCTCGACCTTGGTATTATCCTGAATTGTATAAAAATTTATTTAATAAACTTCCAAGGATTAGAATTCAGAAACAACATTAGAGTTTTCGGTCTTGGTGCTGTCCAGAGCCCACACATATCCCAGAACTTGAGATCAGCTCCTCTCCAAAAACACTCTTAAGGGCAGAGAAAAGCTTCTGCCTCAATCTTCTCTGCCCCAAAGGCCATCTTCACTTTAGTGCCTGATCTGTGCACTAGTGTTCACTTTAACCCACAGCCATGCTGGGAGCAAATCCCTTGAACACCTAATTACTCTTGACTACTGTCCCATCTAACCTCTGTGTTTCTCGGTAGCCTGGTGTCATCCCAAAATCCACAGCCTGATTCACAGTATGGGTCACAGCAGTGGCTGCTGCCATCAACACTCTGGCTGTGACACACACTGGCCACTCACCTTCTTCCTGGAGACCCATCCTCATCCCAAGCCCAGCCTGGATCCACAGCAGGCTCTGACCTATGACACCGTCATTATCCATCATTCACTGTCACTCAACCTTCTGACCCTCTACGTGCTCTGACCTCTTCCACACTGCTGAATGCCCGGGGTTCAGGTCTTAGCAGCACCCACTCAGATCTGTCCTGCTGCCCTCTCTGCTGAAAATAAAGGCCTTTTCTACTCTTATTTTTGGTAAGGATAATAGGAATTCATTCAAGAAGTATTGTTATGCCATGAATGCCAAAGGGGACATAATCACACCACACGTCCACGATGACTTCATAATTTATTTTTCTTCAAGCTAAGGCTGTATTATTCAATAGATACTTGCCCTAAACTCTTCTTTATTGTAGAAAGCCTCTTTAAAAGTACTTATTGGTGCCCAGCATCAGATGACAATGGTTTAGGGTAAATTCTTTTTTCCCACCACCGTGACATTCCCATATTTCCTCCTATTTCATACGTTTCCTAAAGCAAGATTTTTGTCTATTATGATGTTCATAGCTAAGAACCTAAGAAGGAGAAAAATGCCTAAACATCTAAAGTTGAATTTATTCCAAGTGTGCTGACCATCTGAATTAATCTGGAATGCCTCCAAGACATCTTATTCCATTGCTGTTCAATGAGTTTGAAGTACCAAAAAAGAAAAGACTTTAATAATAAAAATCATATCAAGTAAATCTGGAAAGTACTGCTTAATTACCCACAAGGAATCTATTCATCTTGTAGGAAAATAATTTATAAGTAAGGGCATTTAAAGGTTTTATTTCCATGTAAGCACAAAAATTTCCACTCCTGAATACTTTTTTTTTTTAACAGATTCAAAATTCTAGGGGTTTGGATTAACTTCTATGCTACTAGATGCTTTTAAAAGATTTAAATAATTGGGGCGCCTGGGTGGCTCAGTGGGTTAAGCCTCTGCCTTCGGCTCAGGTCATGATCTCAGGGTCCTGGGATCGAGCCCTGCATGATCTCAGGGTCCTGGGATAGAGCCCTGCGTTGGGCTCTCTGCTCAGCAGCGACCCTGCTTCCCCCTCTCTCTGCCTGCCTCTCTGCCTACTTGTGATCTCTCTCTCTCTCTGTCAAATAAATAAAACCTTCAAAAAATTTTTAAATAATTTTTAGTAGAGCAACAGCTATCCTTCTTTTTTTTTTTTAATTCATTTGAGAAAGAGAGGAGAGAATGAGAAAGAGAAAGAGCACAAGCAGCATTGGGGAGGGTTAAAGGGAGAAGCAAACTCCCCACTGCGCAGGGAGCCCGATGCAGGACAGATGTGGGACTTGATCCCTGGACTCCAGATCATGACCTGAGCTGAAGGCAGTTGCTTAACAAACTGAGCCACCTAATAAGCACCCCACAGCAATAGCTATCTTTCAATTATTATTAAAGTTGCAGTGTGGTCTATGAATGGGTCAGGGGGAAAAAAAAAAATCACAAATTATTCACAAGTGAATTTTTAAATTCACTTTTTAAATATTTTTATATATTTATAAATATTATATATATATTTTTCAATATACACACTTTAAATATTCACATTAGAATTACTTATTCTCCTACAGGTTATATTAAAGGCCATTGATAAGATTTGCCTACATTCTCTCATGATAAAGTAGGTATCATCTGTAGCATGTCTAACTATGAACAGTAAGAAATTACTAAACACCGCTGCCAAATTATACAATTACCAGTATTAATAAATGGCTGCTAAATTTCAAAACCAGGCTGATAACCCTTATTTCCAAGATAAAAAGCTAAAACAAAACTAAAACGGACACAGCAGTGCAATTTCCTTAGTCAGGGATACCAGCTAATGGATACCCATTGGTACCCATTGCAGTGAGCCTATCACTTGAACTTGTCCTAAGTAGAGCATTGTGAAAAACCAGGTCATTATCACTGCTGCAAAGATAAAGCGGCACGTAACATCGTGTCAGCGGAATATAAGGACCACGATAGAGCAGAAGCCCCAAGAGGGCAGGGATTCTTACCTGCTTTTGATCAGCAGTATATGCTTAGTGCTTATAACAATGCCTGACATGTAGTAGGTGCTCGATAGCTATTTGCGGAATGAATGACTGAACAAGGAACCACAGAAGGCTAGTTCAATAAAGATAAAATAGACAAAGTAAATTGTTCATCAACCACTTAAAGATAAAGAAATACAGTAGGAAAAACTCTCTACTGATGTTACAATTCAGTCAGACTGCAGGGGAGGGGGAAGGAGGCAGAAGTGATGCTGAGTATGCAGTTACTGAGTAACTATTCAGTATCCAGTAGCACTAAGGGAGGAAGGGAGAAGTCTTTCCAGGACTAGATATGGGGACAAAAGGAACAAATGGGTGCCCAAGGAGCAGTGCTTAGCAATAAACAAGGTCAACAGCGGGGCACATAGACAGTAAGTGGGTCTATGGTTAGACCATGAATAAAAAGACACAGCTGTGACATGGAAAGTGAGAATCTCCTTTCAGAAACCAAAGGATCTTCCAGCATATTCAGCACTGGCCTTCCTCTGAGCTGCCTCGTCCTTGGGATACACCTGTACAGCACAGCATTTTCATGTCATATCCCTTAGAAAGTTCAGCACTGAGAGTCTCACCCAAACATGACAATTGGTATATGCCTGTTAAAGCATGATGAATGCATGATTTTAGTGGCATAATCTGGCACTAACCATACTGTGAAATGGAAGGATGCCTAAGAAACTACCTATTTTCTCCCAACAAAACCTCTTCTACCCCTCCAGATGCCCCGTTCTCCAGGAATTCCTTTGTATGTGCCAGATGTGTATCTCTATCCCATTCCAATCCCTGTTACCAGGTTTCCCAACCTCTACCCTAAAAAGTAAGTTTCATAGAGAATTCAAATATGAGAGACAGAACATTTTATATTAAAATGTAAATGAAGAATCAGGGGCACCTGAGTGGCTCAGTTAAGTGTCTGCCTTCAGCTAAGATCATGATCTCCGGGTCCTGGGATCAAGCCTTGCGTCAAGCTCCCTGCTCAGTGGGGTGTCTGCTTCTCCCTCTCACTCTCCTTCTGTGCTGTCTCACTCTCTCTCTCTCTCTCTCTCTCTCTCAAATAAATAAAATCTTTAAAAAAAATAAGTAAAATAAAATCGGGGCGCCTGGGTGGCTCAGTGGGTTAAAGCCTCTGCCTTCAGCTCAGGTCATGATCCCAAAGTCCTGGGATCAAGCCCCGCATCGGGCTCTCTGCTAAGCAGGGAGCCTGCTTCCTCCTCTCCCTCTGCCTGCCTCTCTGCCTACTTGTGATCTCTGTCTGTCAAATAAATAAATAAAATCTTTTAAAAATAAATAAATAAATAAAATATAAATGAAGGATCCATAATCACAAATGCCCTTTTTAAGGTGCCAGTAAAGAAGTGGGGCGGAGGCGGGGGGTGCAGGGAGACTGTTATCTGAGGCCAAAATTGGGAGGACCTAAGAAAGCCTTAAAGTTGAAGAGATTATGGCTAGGAACCCTGGGTCCCCCATCTCAGAGCACCTGGTAACTTATGTCATAGTATGACAAGCTACAACTGTTTCCCTTCCTTTGGCCTTCCCTACTCAGTCTCTAAATGGTTTTAAATTTTTCTATATACTGGTGACTCCCAAATGTGTTTCTCCAATCCAGACCTCTCCTCTGACCTTCTGACTTACACGCACAGTCACCAGTTCCCCAGGTGGGTGTCAGGCTTTTCTAACTCAGTAAGCACGCAACTGAACTCAATGTCTGCTCCCAAAACCAGTCTTTTCCATCTTAGCAAACAGCACTATCCTCCACTCAAGTGTCCAAGCCATAAACTAAGGAAGCACCCTTGAATGTCTTCCTTTTATTATTTCTGGAACCCAATACTTCCAATCCTACTTCCAAAATAAAACATCTTCCAAAGATATATTACTTCAGATATATCTTTGGATATATATTGCTTCCAAACTATAGCTTAAAATCTAGTACTACGATGTCTGAATTCCAGAACTCACCATTTCTTTCTTGTTCCTGAAAACCGCCTCCTAATATCCTGTCTTAGCCAGCTCTGGCTGCTATAACAAAACACCACAGACTGAGTGGCTTAAACAACAGAAACTTACTTCTCACTCTTCTGGAGGTTGGGAAGGAAGTCCAAGACCAAGGTGAGTTTCTGATAAAGACCCTCTTCCTAGTTTGCAGAAGGCCATCTTCTTGCTGCATCCTCACGTGTCAGAAGGAGAGATAATCTCTCTTGTGTCTCTTTTTATAAGGGTTTTAATCCCATTCACCAAGTCTCCACCCTCACGACCTAATTACCTCCAGTGACCTCCAACTCCAAGTACAATCACACTGGGGATTAAGGCTTCAACACAGGACTCCGGGGGTGGGGGAGTCACAAACATTCAGTCCATAGTACCACCCCCTCACTTCTACTCCTTCTTCCCTCATTCATCAGACCACTACTACACTAAAGTCCTATAAAGCAATGCATGTGATGTGACTCCTCTGCTCAAAATCCTTCTGGGTTCTCTGACTGCACCCAAAATAAAGCCCCATTCCATCATGTCCACAAAGCCCTACTTGATTTCATATCTGCCCACCTCAAAAGTCCTATTGTGTATCACTCTCCCCAAGGCTCAGCATCTGACTCCTCTCTCAATTCCACCAAACCAAGCTCCTTGTTACATCAGGACCTTCATGCATGCTGGGTCTCTGCCTGGCACCCCCTTCACACTTCTTGGAAAATCCTTCCTGATCCCTTAGAGCTTAGTTAAATGCTACCTCTTCTTAGGGGTCTCACTAGATCACTATTATTCTCTTTCCTAGCAGCTGAACATTTCCTACATGTCATTTATTGCAACTGGGATTGATTTAAGTATGCATTTGCTTGCTATTTTTTGTCCATCTTCCCCACTAGACTTCTAATTCCATGAGGACAGGTCCATACCCACACTTGTGTTTTGTGCTAAGCATCTAGTACAAAGTTTAGCATCCAGGAGAAAACTAAAATGCACCAAATGAATGAAGAAACCTACACATACACATAATGCCTAAAATCAGGGACAGGGAGAGGCCCAATGTGTTCTTGGGGAGCAATACAGTGTAAATGTTAAAAAGTAGAGGGGTGCCTGGGTTAAGGTGAGTAAGCATTGGACTCTTGATTTTGGCTCAGGTCATGATCTCAGGGCCGTGAGATTGAGCTCCATGTCAGGATCCATGTTCAGCACGGAGTCTGCTTGTCCCCCTTCCACCGCTCCTCCCACCCCCAGCCCACTCATTCACCACTCTCTCTCAATTGAATAAATAAAATCTTAAAAAAAAAAAAAAAGTAGCAGTTTAACCTCTTTGCATCTAAATTTCTTTACAATAAAATGTGGATGATAGCAGGATCTCAATCCCAGCACTGTTACAAGAGGATTAGATGAATTGCTACATGTAAGGCACTCCGAATAGTGTCTGGTACCTGGTAAGTTCTGATAAAAGTGTCTGCTGCCATCATTATTACCATTCTTTGGAGTACCATGGATGGGCAATGATAAAGTCAGAACAAGGAAACACTGAGTAGGAAGAAAAAACAGGAAGGACATGATTTGGGGTGATTCTAAATAAGCCAGGGAAAAGACACATGGAGAGAATTATCTGGTCTCAAATGTTGCCAACTTTTGACATGGTTGTGTTGGTGCCAGACTAGTACTCAGAGGAGCCTACCTCATAATGCTATATTCTGCCAACACTTCAAATGCTATGGAATAAATGTTTGTGTACCCCCCACATTCGTAAATT
Source organism: Mellivora capensis (assembly GCA_004024625.1). Taxonomy (NCBI): domain Eukaryota; kingdom Metazoa; phylum Chordata; class Mammalia; order Carnivora; family Mustelidae; genus Mellivora; species Mellivora capensis. The sequence goes on from PISX010029736.1 coordinate 7,188, forward strand.
GAAACATCCTTCATCCCCAGTATGATGGTACTTAGAGATGGGGCTTCCGGAGAGGAACAGGTCATGAAGGTGGAGCCCTCCTGAATGGGATTCATGCTGTTATAGAAAGAGACCCCACAGAGCTCCCTTCCACCATGTAAGGTCACAGTGAGAAGACAACCAACTAAGAACCAGGAAGCAGGGCCTCACCAGACACAGTAACTGTCAATTCCTTGATCTTGGACTTCCCAGCCTCTAGAACTGTGAGAAATAAATTATTCACAGTTGTTTATAAATCACCAGTCTATGGTATTTTTGTTATAGCAGCCCTAACATACTAAGACATCCAATCAACACATCCAAACCTCCATCATCCTCTCTCCAACAACATGCTTCTCTCTTCCAGCATTCCTCATTCGTATCAGTGATACCACCATTCTACCATCCTTTCGGAGTCCCAGGATAAAAATCTCAAGGGATCTCTGATACCCCCTCTCCTGGCTCCCACAGGCAAAACAGCACCAGCTCTAGTCAATTCCTTCAAAACACACAACCATCCCACTGACACTCCCCAATTATATCCTCTCACATGGACAGTACAATATCCCTCTGACTAATCTCTCTGCCTCCTTACTTTCCCTTCATTAATTCTACAAACTCTCCTCATAATATTACACGAGCACTTCACAAATCACTCTCTTACCTAAACAAGCGATGGCCCTCCACAGCCCACAGAATTTAACCTAAACCCGAATGTAATTACATACATAATGTAATGCACCCAGCACAGTGAAAGCTACATTGGATATATTCAATCTTTTCTCTCCCACATACTTCTGGCTTTTCAAACTTATTTCCTACCCCTCCTCTTTTTTCCTCCAAACAAACTCACTCCTCCTCATTCCTCATAAAACCCTATGCTTTCTAGCCGTTCTTTACTCATGTTGTTCCCTTCTCTGCAAATACTAATACTGGAAAGAAGACCTTCATCCCCACAGGAAAAGGACTCTTGAGTCTACCCTTGATTTCTGAGAGTTGTCTGCCTCCCCCAGTGCAACTACAAAGGGTTTCCCAGGCACCACAGAACAAGCTGACCTCACGTTGGGGACTTCACCATTGCTTGCCCTTCCTCCGTCTAAGAAAACACTGTTCTACCTTGGAGGTAATTCCTTGGTCTTTCCTCACAGTGAAGCTTAAATGTCACCTCCTCGGAGTCGACCCAGACCATCACTCTATTTAAGCGGTCTCTTTCATGTGTCAAAATAACCAGAATTTTTAAAATTAAGCTATTTGTAACAGGCATGAAAGATAAAGAGTAACTATCTTTGTTAATGTCTTTACTATACAAAACATGAGCAGAAAAGTAGTGTGAGAGGCTTTGAAGTTAGACCTATTTGGGTTCACATTCCGGCCCTGCTACTCCTCAGACTTGGACAGGCCACTAACATCTCTGAGCTTCAATTTTCTCATCTATAAAATGAGCATAACACTCTCTAGGTCACAAGGTTACTGTGAGGATTATAGACTGATGTCAGACACACCTGGAATAGACAATATTTCAATAGTTCGATAATGTTAAATAGCATTCGTACTGATAAGACAAAATTACTAGGCATATAACTTTTTAAATATGCAAAGACAAGGAACATCCAATTCACAGAAGAAAATAAATCTGGCAAACAATTATCTGATAAATATACCTTAATAGGGGTGCCTGGGTGGCTCAGTGGGTTAAAGCCTCTGCCTTCAGCTCAGGTCATGATCCCAGGGTCCTGGGATCGAGCCCCACATCAGGCTCTCTGCTCAGCAGGGAGCCTGCTTCCCTCTCTCTCTCTCTGTCTGCCTCTCTGCCTAATTGTGATCTCTCTGTGTCAAATAGATAAATAAAATCTTTAAAAAAAAATATATATATATATATATATATACCTTAATAGAAATAAAACAAGTACATAGTAAAACAAACTGCAATTAGCACAACATACCCAAGCATGCAGGCACACACAGGATTCTGACACCAACTGCAATGTGTGTGTTCTTTTAAAACCCAACCAAACAATTCTGCACCACCAGCTGGGTGCCCCACAGTGCAACGCAATTCTCACACCATCCGCCTGGAGCTACTGTCAGATCCCACAGGTTAAAGGATCAGTCCTTATAACACTGTGCCCACCTCCCAGTTCAGAAGCCAATTACAAGCCTAGACTGTTTATTATAAAAGGACATAACTCAGGAATAGCCAGAGGGAAGAGATGCAAAGGGCAAGGTATGGGTAAAGGGCATAGAGCTACCACGGTCTCTGAGCATGCCACTATCCCTGAATCTCTACCTATTCACCAACCCAAATGCTCTCTGATCCCCATCCTTTTGGGTTTTCAAAGGAGGTCTCATTACATAGGCATAACTGATTAAATTCATTCAACCTCCAGAACCTTTCCCCTCCACAGAAGTCAGGGGTGGAACTGAAAGTCCAATCCTCTCATCACACAATTGATTCCTCTAGTCACCAGCTTCCCTCCTTGGATGAACTAGGAGATTTTAAACAGTTACCATCAGCCTAACAAGACACCTTTATTGCTCTCATCAAAGGAAATTTCAAAGGTTTAGGAGCTCTGTGCCAGGAAAAGGGGACAAAGACCAATAAGTACTTCTTATTATAAATCACAGTATCACAGCACAATTGTGATTTTATCATGACACCCAATACTCACACTCTTATACATGCAGATGGAAGTATAAACTATAATTTGAACTTTGTATTAAAAATCCATTAAACTATTCCTTTGAATCAGAAATCTCATCCCTAGGACTTTATTCTAAATAATCTCAGATACATAAAGGATACATGAAATGTTTCTCTCTGCATTATTTATAACAGCGCAAAAATATAAAGCAAAAGCATAATGGTAATTATTAAAAGTTTCCAGTTACTGAGTGCTTCTTAGTAATCAAATTGGGTTAAGTACATTGCACACAACTGTCTATATTTAGTCTTCATAACAATCTTTGAAGTAGGTATTACTAGAAAATCCTTATTTACAAAGAAACTGAGGCTTAGAGATGGTGAGTGAGTAATCCAGAGTCACAGGTAGCAAGGCCAAAACCAAACCTGGAACAATCTGATTTCAGTGCCAAGGTCTTAACCACTGAACTAGAGGGTTTATACTCCATGGAACAGGTTGCCTTTTTTTTTTTCCTTAACATTTTATTTATTTATTTATTTGAGAAAGAGAGAGTGAGAGAGAGCGCACACAAGCAGGGGAAGCAGAAGAGGGAGAGAAAGAAACAGGCTCTCCGCTGAGCGGGGAGCCCAATGTAGGACTCAATCCCAGGACCCTGGGATCATGACCTGAGCTGAAGGCAGACACTTAACCAAGTGAGCCACCCAGGCGCCCTGAACATACCAGTTTCTAAAGAAGTTATGAAAACTATGTAATCATATAGGAAAACGCTTCTGATTAAATAATGCAGATTATATCTGTGTTAAAGCTCCAGTTGTAGGAAAAAATTAATTCCACTGATTTAATCAATGGAGTAATTTAATTCCACTAAACTGAAAGGTAATACCTGGAAGGATACACACCAAAATGTCAGCAGTATTTACAAACAGTAGTGGATGATAAGATTACTTTTTCTTACTTTTTTCTATTATCTAAATTATCTGTAACATGCACTTGTATTGGGCTAAAGTTTCTTTGTTTTGAAGACAGAATTCAAGGTTCATCCTGTTGGTGAGAAAAAACTGCTATTCACCTTTATGATATATACTGTTTCACAAAAGTGGCACACCAATTAGTAAACCATATCTACACGCATTATAGCACATTGTTTAAAATGTAAGCTCTAGAATCTAAATAATTAAAATCCAAAGCAGAAGCTATCACTAACTTCTCTGTGTAACCTTGCACAAAATATCTCAAGATTTCAGTTACTATCACCTACCTCAAAAGGTTGTCCTAAGCATCAAATGAAATAATGAATGTAAATTTTTCAGCACAGTCCCTGCCTATGGTAAGCACTCAATATATATTCATACCTATTATTCACAAGTAGAGACACCCTTCCAAAAATATCAGATCTAGGGACACCTGGTTGGCTCAGTCAGTTGGGCCACTGTCTTCCGCCCCAGGGTTCCAGGCTCAAGTCCCACATCGGGCTCCTTGCTCGGCAGAGAGCCTGCTTCTCGCTCCACATCTGCCTGCTTGTGCGTGCTCTCTCTCTCTCTCTCTCTTACAAATAAGTAAATAAATAAAATCTTTTTTAAAAATCAGATCTAGGGGCGCCTGGGTGGCTCAGTGGGTTAAAGCCTCTGCCTTCGGCTCGGGTCGTGATCTCAGGGTCCTGGGATCGAGCCCCACGTCGGGCTTTCTGCTCAGCGGGGAGCCTGTTTCCTCCTATCTCTCTCTGCCTGCCTATGATCTCTCTCTCTCTGTCAAATAAATTAAAAAAAAAAAATTTTTTTAAATCAGATCTAGTATGTAAGAAGTCATCAGACAAGGAAAAGGTAAATGTTCTCTTACTGCTTCCATTGTTCTGATAATAGACACTAGATCTTTCAGAGATTACATATAACTTGCAGAAGAAATGGTAAAAGTCATGCAATTGTCATACTTCGAGGAGTTTACTACATGTTCCTCTTACCAATGAGAGTACTAGATCGACTCCTCTTCGCCCCACCTTCACCAATTACCCCTCCTTAGCTAAGTGGGCAGCCTACCCCAGTCCTGGACTCAACCTGGGAGCCTGGAAACCTGGATTCTTTCCCATCTCCAGGAACAACCTGTTCTATGACCTTGGGTAAATCAATTCAGTTATTTAGTCCTATCATTTTCTCTTCCCTGCCAAAGCAAAAATAGTTAATAGTAGCAGCAGCAGTAGTAGTAGAAGTAGTAAAGAAAAAGGAAAAAAATATATCTTTTAAATACCGGTGCCTGCAGTTAATGGCCCAGCTCCATACAAACTGGGGCAACACCTAGGGCCAAGGCTGGGAAAGTAAGGATGGAGAACTGAGAAAAGTAGGCGTTCCCTGGGCACCACCCTTCCACCGTCTGACCTTCCAGACTGCGGCATGCCCTCTCACCCGTCTCGAGGGTTCTGAGGGGATGCCTCTCAAGGGCTGTACAGTCACAAAAACAGAGCGAGGAGGAAACCAGTCAGTCCCTAAAGTAAGTCGGCTCCGGAAAGCAGGGCAGGAATTACAACAAGATGCAAGGAGATCAGCCTGCCGGCCGCTGTCCACACGAGCGGGGCGGCACTCCTTGCGAGGCCCCCACAGGCCTGGGAGTCTGGGTTGCACCAGGAGCAGACAGGGCAGCCCCTAGCTCACCATACTCCTGGGGCTCCGGGTCGGGCTGGAAAGTGAAGTGAGCCACATGCCTCCTCTGCGCCGCAAACCCAGTGGCCGAGTCGGGCTGCAGCAAGCCCCGCAGCAGCCCCGCGCCTCGAACCCGACGCCACTGTCCTTCTGCCCCAGCCGCTCGCAGCCTCAACAGCCCGCCGGCAGCTGCCGCCAACGCCGCCATCCCCACTTGCAAAACGGGGTTGCAGGCTACGCCGCCGCACACTGCCGGCAGAGGGGGCGGAGCACCGAGACGACTTCCATATTGGTAGGACCCAAGGGGAGGACTCATGAAGCGGACCAATCGGAGCTAGGAATTCGGGGGAGGGGAAGGAGACGAGTGGAGGCCAGAGGCCTTTGCCTGTAGTGCGCATGCGGAAGAGGAGCTGGGGCGGGGGCGAGCGAGCAGGTGAGCTCCAATGAAATTGTTCCTGGGGGTGGTGCCTCACCAAGTCACTTTCTTTTAAAATGTAACCCTTTTTTATCTGCTCCTATTCTTGTGTATTAATTTATAAGTAAAAGATGGAAAGGGTTACTGATTGGCATTGGTCATTGGTTTGGGTTTTCAAAAAACGGAATCGCTGCTCAGAGTTTGCGCTCTTTATTCAAGCCTCTTTGAATGCTTACTGAGCATGTAAACATTTTTACTGCTTTTGTTTTTCAGGATTTAGAGGAGAGTTAGAAAGGTAAACTCAGATTTCATCCTGCAAATTCATTTAAAAGGAATTCAGATGCATTTTTGCCCAGGTGCCATGAAAAATGACCTGACCTGCTTACTATAGCTTAGAAACCCGGAGGTTCCAATCGTTAACTTACGTTTATAATAATTTCAAAATTTTTAGTTTTAAAAATCCAAATGCGTAAAAGGATAACTTCCCTGCTCATGAATTTAAAAAATCACGGTAAAATATGACAGACAAAAGTGGAAAGTGTTTCCATGAGATGAAGAGGGGAAGGGGGAAGGTCAGGCCCTAAACAGAATTGGGAGAGGAGTAGGAGCAAATGAAGAGAAGGAAGGGGGGGGAAAATGCTCTTCTGTTATTCTTAGCCTCACAACTTCTGTTTGCTTTTACAAGGGAGGCAAGGGAGGAGAGCAAAGAAATAGGATAAGGACAAAGACCAGATGATGCACCAACCTCCTGTTTTCTGATTGGGACTGAAAGACAGAAATTTAAAACTGCTAAAGAGATAACCAGAATTATAACCATCATCCCTACTCCTACACCAATATAGCCATTATTCCTCTTCCTACTCTTAGACCCGCGAGGGACTTGGTGCTGGGTGTGGAGCCTGGTTAAGATTCTCTCTCTCCCTTTCCCTCTACTCCTCCTCCCCCTCCCTCCCTCTCTAAATAATAACAATAATAATAATAATAAAAGAATGTCATAGTTGGTAGAGAAAGGAAACAAATTACATAACTACAATCCAATGTCGTAGGAGCTCTAAAACAGTGTGAACAAAGTGAACCACGCAGAGCAATAAGCTCTGTTTTTAGAAGTCAAGAATGCTTCTAGAAGTAATGCTGAGCTGGACCTAAAAGATGAGTAGAGATTATCAGGCAAATGAGGGAGGGGAAAGTATCCTAAACAAATTTTAAAAACCCACAAAGGTTAACAGAGCCAGAAGGAACATGGTGCATTCCAAGAAGAGAAAAAACGGGCTGGTAGCTGCTTGACTTGGAGTATAGGGATTGACAGGAGTCAGGAAGATAAATAAGCGGGAGATTTTCAAGGTCTTCATATGTTGGTCTAAGAACAGTAGACTTACAACTACATGGAGTCAGGAACAACAAAGAGAACACCTAAGAGATTTGTCTTCCAAGCAAATTATTATTGGGGGGAGGTTGAAATTTTCCCTATCCCCCTCATACCATCTGCCTGGTAACCAAGGAAATGTCTGTTATTAAAGTGGGATCGACCCTGGCTACATTTCACTGATAGTAGGTTGGGAAACTATCATTTTCTGTAAATTTTGGAAGCATTATTTAGAAAGATAGGGTATCTTTAAATGCTACTGAGAGATGCAAAAAAAACAAGAGTTTTTAGAAGTCTGGTGGACAAGAAAAATATGACATTTGAGTTCCTGATTCTATTTGTTTCTGAGGCCTAAGTGTGTTCTGGTCCTGGGTTTCTATGAGACTATGAGACTCCATGATAGCCTTAAAATAGATTCTCCTCTTATCTTAAATTACATCTAATTGCATTTCTGCAACCTTAACCTCACTGAACACCTTAAGAACCTGTAACAGTGGAGAGCATACAAAACGAAGTTGCTCGTTGTTCTTCAGAATGACTCTTGGCTTATTCTCTGTCACTGAGCTTCAGTGTCTGTACAACCTATGCCTGTTTAACTCAGTTTGTTTTTGGACACCCTTCATCTATAGCAACATAATATTCTGTAGTCATAAGACTACAAAATCTTATAGTCCTGACCCCTGCTCCCATTCAAACTCAACCAGAGACATCAGGGACGTGAAACCAAGGGCTCACATTCTTGCTTTAGAATTTTAAAGTAGATTGTAATGCTGGTGGAAGAAACAGTAATTTGAGAAAAGAGTTTGAGTTTTAAAGACTAGTTTCTAAGTATTAAACCTGAAACCTGGAACCTGGATGGCTTAGGGCACAAAATTCATGATTGAAACAAAATATTGTAAATAGCATACTAACTGAAAAGCCAGGTTTTCCTGCCTTCCATGGAGGCAGATCCATAGCACACAAAAGAACCATGGGTGTCCTTCTTTACAGATAGGTCTAGGGGTATCGCAGAGTCCTCACATCCCCCACCATGGCATGGCATTTGGAACAAAGGAATGCTTCTTTTATATGGCCAAGAGAGATGCAGGTATGGCATCAAGTTCCAAAGAACTTAAGAAGGCCCAGTAGTCAGAATGATAAGGGATTTGTATCTAGAATATACTTTTTAAAAATTCTTAAACTTGATAATAAGAGGATAAATTACTTCATTAAAAAAATAAGCAAGAATGTAACCATTGGTGGTGGGAATGCAAAATGGTGCAGATGCTTTGGAAGACTTGCAAAACTTTGAAACTTGCAAAACTAAAAATACTCTAGCCATATGATCCAGCAGTCATGCTCCTTGCTATTTACCCAAAGGAGCTGAAAATTTATACCCACAAAAAATTGCCTACAAGAGTTTATTGAATCTTGATTCATAATTGCCCAAATTTGAAAGGAACCAAGATGTCCTTCAGTACATGGAAAAGTAATTGGACTGGATAAGTAAACTGTGGTATATCCAGATAATGCACTAGTATTTGGCACTAAAAAGAAATGAGCTAACAAGTCGTGAAAAAACACGAAGGGAACTTAAATGCATATTACTAAGTGAAAGAAGTCAGTCACAAAAGACCACGTAGTATACAATTCCATTTATATGAAATTTCCAGAATAGGCAAATCAGCGGAAACAAAGTAGATTAATGGTTGCCAGGGGCTAGGGAAAAGGAGTAATGGGGAATGGTTGCTATTAGGTATGCAGTTTCTTTTGAGGTAATGAAAATATTCTAAAATTAAATAACGGTGATGGTCACACAATTTTGTGAATATACTGAAAACCACTGAATTTACACTAAATGTCAATTTAATACCATATAAATTATATTTCAACAAGGCTGTTGTTCAAAAATCACATTATAGAAGAACAATAAAAGTTACATTTGTCCACCTAAATATGTGGTTCAGGAGATTCATTCCCCTACAGCATTTGTTTGACAACACGTATGTTGGTTCATAGACTCTGACTGGTCCAGATTCAGAACTGGAGATACTTAGATGGAAGAGTTCTAGGATTGTCCTTGCTTTGCTGCTTACCACATGGAAGAATCCTGTTGGGATCATTCTGGAAACAAAATCCAGAATATAGTCAAAGCCAATGTGTTTGTTCCCTAGGGCTGCTGTAACCACATACCACAAACTGGCGACAGAAATGTATTGTCGCCCAGGTCTGGGGCTAGAAATCCAAGATGAAAGTGTTGGCAGAGTCGTACTCTGAAAGCTGTAGGGGAATCCTTCCTTGTCTCTTCCTAGCTTCTGGTGTTTTACCAGCCATCTTTGATGTTCCTTGGCTTGCAGCTGCATAAATCCAGTCTCTACCTTTGTCTTCACAAGATGTTCCTGCTGTTCTTCTTTTCTTGTCTCCAGTATCTTCACACAACCATCTTAGAAGGATACATCCAGCCTTATTGGATTATGAGCTCACCCTACTCCAGTATGATCTCATCTTAACTATGTCTACAACAACTCTTTATCCACATTAAGCCATGTTCTGAAGTACTAGGTGTGAAATACTGGAGGTTAGATTCAACATATCTTTGGGGGGATGGGCACAATTCAATCCTCGACAGCCAGAGATTCAAGGGCAGAACAGACACTGAATGGATGCTTCTGATCAACTTTCTGAAGATGCCTGCCTTGTTAAAGAGTTTTTATTGGTTGTTTCATAGATTTCTTCCAATATGAAAATCACATGAACTGTGATTTGGAGTAGAGTTAAAGAAACTGGAGGGGCGCCTGGGTGGCTCAGTGGGTTAAGCCTCTGCCTTCGGCTCAGGTCATGATCTCATGGTCCTGGGATCGAGCCCCGCATCGGGCTCTCTACTCAGCAGGGTTCCTGCTTCCTCCCAGGCTCTCTGCTCAGTGGGGAGCCTGCTTCCTCCCCTCTCTCTGCCTGCCTCTCTGCCTACTTGTGATCTCTCTGTCAAATAAATAAATAAAATCTTAATAAAAAAAAAAAGAAACTGGAGATATTTGGTCTACGCAAGACTTTTAAAGTGATATATGAATTCTCCTTAAATGTTTGAAGGTGCCCTTGTAGAAAAAGGATTAAATGTTCTGTTTGATTCTGACAAGAAAAACAAAAAACTGAAGAAGCAAATTCCAGCTCAATATAATGTACATGAAATACATAAAGTAGATTGCCTTGGGATGTGATTAATTCTCTCTCATTAGAAATGGACAAGTACAGGATGGAAGAACATTATTGGAGGAGACCCTTGGGAGGACATAGACTTAGGAGCCTCCTAATTTTAAGAATCTGATTCTGCTAATCACAAGTGTGCATTAAGAGCCTTTCATGTGTCAGGCATTCAGTTCTTTTTTTTTTTTTAAAGATTTTATTTATTTATTTGTCAGAGAGAGAGGGAGAGAGAGCGAGCACAGGCAGACAGAGTGGCGGGCAGAGGCAGAGGGAGAAGCAGGCTCCCTGCCGAGCAAGGAGCCGGATGTGGGACTCGATCCCAGGACGCTGGGATCATGACCTGAGCCGAAGGCAGCTGCTTAACCAACTGAGCCACCCAGGCGTCCCCAGGCATTCAGTTCTAATGAACATTATTTTAAGCTAGCCCATGGGCCTAAGCTACCTAAACCATCCAGCACCTGAATTATCCCTCATTCTGCCCTTCCCAGCATCCAGGCAACTTCTCTCTGGCTTTCATCTACTGCAGGGGCTTGAGAGCCACTTGGGATCCATCTGTCAGGAACCTGACCATCTACTGGATAGAAATCTTGTGAGTAGACACCACAGAAAGGACACCTTTCAAAGTGACATCATCTGGCCTTTGTGCTCAGCCTGATGAAAGGATTTAGATACAAATGGTGGCTCAGAAGACTGCTCCAAATACTGATACCTGCTGTGTAACAGGTAAAGTCACTCATCCAGAACCAAAAATACATGCCAGCTTGATTTTTTTTTTAAATTCCCAGCACAATTTGTGAGTATTGCCAGGTTTCTAAAGGCCTAATTAGGGTGATAGTGTACATGATCATGAGTACTGGGGCCAAAAGAAATGTTTCAAGACCCATATTTTACCTTAACTTCATTTTCATTGTTATTGTAACTTTTATCCATGTATTTCATTTAAAAACCTTGAACAACTGGCACTTCTGGAAGCACTGGAGACTTTCTGAGTACATTGGGAATGCCTGATGGTAATGCCTGATGGAAGGGAAGGGAGGAGGACATGGGCAGGTGAGAACTGGCCACCACCAGTGACTCAACTGTTCATCCTACCCATCGTGCAAAGCCACCCATAGACACAGGCAAAACAGAAGTCCACTTGTGTCCCACCATGCATACATTTAACCTTCATAAACTAATATGACTCTTTAATTAGAGCAGGTGATTCTTCCCTCCCTTCCTGTCAAAGACTATAAGCCCTAGACTGGGTATTCAACCCTGACTTCACATTAGAATCACCCAGGGAGCTGTCAAAACATACTGATATCCAGACCCCAGGTGGCAAATATTAGCAATACTCACAGATATTTCCATTCCCTCTGTTTCTAAGAACTCGGGCAGATTGTACTTCCCCAGCCATCTGAAATTTAGGCATTGCAACGTGACTTACTTTGCCAATGAATTTGAGCCCAAGTAGAGAATTACTCTGGGTGGAAGAATTTATGAGCTGGTGGCTGATTCTGTGTCCTCTGCCTCATCAACTAGCAACATCCCAGACAGTAGATCAGTCGTCAGCCTGTTCCTGGAGGACACTACCGAAGGCATCACGGACCTCACCCACCATTGTTGGACATGGAGCATGAGTGAGAAATGATTTGAAACTATAAAGGGGTGTGTGTGTGTGTGTGTGTGTGTGTGTGTGTTTTAGTATAACATGACTTAGAAGCACAAGCCAACTACTTTACATAGTATTCGGGTACTCTAACCCATTCTAACTCTTCAGGAACATTGTTAGCTATATGCTTAGTGAAAGACAGTACCTTTGTCCACAACATGATGCGTAAGTGTGGCCATATATTACTATTGTAGATTTACATGATTTTCTTTTTCTTTTTTTTTTTAATTTTTATTTTTTATAAACATATTTTTATCCCCAGGGGTACATGTCTGTGAATCGCCAGGTTTACACACTTCACAGCACTAACCATAGCACATACCCTCCCCAATGTCCATTACCCCACCCCCCTTTCCCGACCCCCTCCCCCCAGCAACCCTCAGTTTGTTTTGTGAGATTAAGAGCCACTTATGGTTTGTCTCCCTCCCAATCCCATCTTGTTTCTTTTCTTCTTTTTCTGCCCCCCTAGTCCCCCATGTTGCATCTCCACTTCCTCATATCAGGGATATCATATGATAGTTGTCTTTCTCTGATTGACTTATTTCACTAAGCATGAT
>PISX010029737.1:0-19635 GCA_004024625.1 Mellivora capensis
AGTTTTAGCATTTTTAATCCTTACTCATTCCACTGTTCCTACAACATCGGTCAATAAATTAATTTTTCATTTTTGCTTAATCCATCTTATAAGCTCTCACTTATAACCGAAAGATCTTGACTAATACAGGGAGATGAAGCCATTATTACACTTTCGAGGCTGGGGAAATTTCACTTCACGGGCTCCGTGCCATTACCTACTGCTGCCACTAGATGTCAGCCTCACCCTTTTATCTTAATCGGACCAGTTCTTTGATGGGAAGGGTCCCCACAGTTCTGCTTTCCCCCATCCCCTTTCCAGCTAATACACAGCTCAGTTTTGCTGGCAACAGGGCCTTTGTCCTCTTACATCATCCTCTCTCCTTCCCCCGGGGTCCCTGGTCAGTAGGGTCTATCAGGTTGGATATCTTTGGAGCTGGGGAAATCGTTTCAGGTCTTTCTGTTTTCTCAGAGTCTCCTAAAATAGAGATCTTCTCTTGCTAATTTTGATCATCTTGTGTAATTTAACATTATTTCATTATTTCACCTTTCCATCTCTATTTTCAAAAAATAATAAAAGGCAGACCAGAGAAATGGAACAGTAGAACAGTAACTCCACCAAATTAAAAATTAAGGAATGGAAATTAATTGCCTTCCAGGCAGGAGAGTCCAAGTGAGAGAAGTTTGGTAAGAGAAGATGGGGACATAGTTACGTATTTCTTTCTAGCCTGGCCATCTGATCTGGACATGCTACATTTAGGTAGTACTCATCATAAAATATGTAGGTATAACCTTAATTCATAGAAACTTTTGCTTCACTGATAAATCTTTTTATCTGTTTATGGGCACCACTAGGATTGGTGGCTTCCTGGCATTGAAGCGGTGGTGCTAGCAGCTGAGGAACAGGGCAGAGGCTCTCTTTCAGCTCCAGTGGGTACATTTACCTTCTGGGCTTCGCCACTGAAGGGGGCTCGCAAAAGAGCCCCTGTTCACTCAGACAACAGTGACTTCAACTTAAAGGAGATTCTGTGTCATATGGGAAACAAAGTGGAGGAGAATATGTTAAATATTTCACAGTTTCCTCTTCTTTTTTTTTTTAAGATTTTATTTATTTATTTGTCAGAGAGAGAGAGAGGGAGAGCACAGGCAGACAGAGTGGCAGGCAGAGGCAGAGGCAGAGGGAGAAGCAGGCTCCCTGCCGAGCAAGGAGCCTGATGTGGGACTCGATCCCAGGACGATGGGATCATGACCTGAGCCGAAGGCAGCTGCTTAACCAACTGAGCCACCCAGGCGTCCCCACAGTTTCCTCTTCTTAATGAAGTTAAATTCAATCTAAAATGAAGACATTTGTGTAAGTTCCAGTGAGGTATGCTTTCTTTCTTTTTAAATTCAGTGCTGCAAGCTGGATGATTTCTTCCCAATGCTGAATGAATTCTGTTGTTACTCTACCTTGTGACTCATGATGTGGAATCTTAAAATTATTCTTTCGTTCGTTCGTTAATGATTTGTGGAGCAGTTCTTACTCTGCAATGTACTGTATACTAGGGGCTAGTGAAGCAAACAAACAAGGCAGGCAAGATCCTGTTCTCGTGCAACCTGCATCCCAGGAGTCAGAGATGAATAATGTGCAAATAAAGGAACAGGCAATAACAGGTAACAATGAATGCTGTGATGAAAATGAATAAAACAAGGTCATATAATAATAAGTGAGGCATATAATAGGAATTCGGTAAGTAGACATTAAATGGCTGTGTGAGACCATAAGCTCCCAGACACAGACACTAATTGAAGTCACCAGGAGGAAAGATTATAATAGGAAATAATAAGAAGAGAGACACATGGAGAAAAAACCATCTAAAGAAGAAAAAATAGATGGAAGAATTTTGTAATCCAATTTCACATAGAATTCAATGGAAAACATGTAGCCTGATCACAGAGGACATGGGCTGGGGCCTGACTGACTTATAAGTTGACTCTTTTAAAGAAAAAGCAGCCACTTTATATAATCCTGGAATTGGAGAAAATGGAATCCCTCAATAGGCTTGATGTGTCTGTGGCCATCATACTAACTCTTCTCTCTGCACCACTGATTCCCTGGCTCTTCCAGAATGGCTCCTTGTCATCATGCAGGTGTCCGTCCTCATCATTCGGGCTCTGAGAAGACTTCTCTAATCACCCAATGCAATATGTTCCTTATTTCTACATTTTACTCTTCCAATGCCATGATACAATTCCTTTTAAATACTTGTCAAAATATGAAATCGTCTTACTATTTTTTTTATTATTTTCCTTTTTTTACCCTACAAGAAAGGAAGTTCTAAGAAGTAGGATTTTTGTCTCCCTTATTTCTCTCTGTTGTATCCAGTGAGGATGACACTGACCAGAAGAGCAAAGGGAAATGGTGAGGCTGATTACGACTGTGTTTCACTGTTATTAAGTAATGGGTCTAGAGAACCTAAGGGATTCTACACTGTAAAGAACTATTAAAGAAGCTGATCTGTATCATCTGGAGAAAAGGGACTTTGACTAGAACCTCCAGAGCTGCCTTTGCATATCTGAAGGGATAGACTTGGAAAGAGAGAGCAGACTCATTCCCTCAGTCTCCACTGTGGACACTAGAAAGCCATATAGCAGCCCTACCGAGACGGAGTTCTGTTCCATCTGATGAACAACAGCTAAGCAGGCCAAACAGACCACAAATTCAGGGATCTCCCTTAGTAACAAATCTTTATATTGTACATCATAACCCTAGAGGAAATTGGAGTAAATCCTTAGTTCTCAGGGTTAAAGAAAACACTAACATCTCTGTAGATGTTGTAAAGTAAACTATGGAAAATTAACTTTGGAGAAAATGGAGTTAAAGTATTACAGAACGTTTAATGAAGCTAATAAAATAAAGTGCATTGTGGGTCCTCCCAAAAGAAACAGTGCTCCCTTCAGCACTGAGCACGATAGACGTGATCTCACCAGTAGGAGCTGGAAGTTGTGTGTGTATGTGTAAAACTAAATCCAGATAGTGTGAGGTCACACAGGAGCAAAAGGAACCAACAGAAAAGAGAGTTGTTACCTTTCATTTACATCATCTTGTCCCAGAATTGAAACTGTTTGGCCTCAGCAATTCCAAAAAAAAATTAAGGAGAATCAAAGCATAGGATCCTTGGATGTGCTAACTCCTTGTTGCCACGAAAATCAAGAAACAAGGTCTTGCCAGACACAAGACCAAAATGCAAATATCCATATCTCTAGGTTATTGTGTCCCAGTACACAAAAGGGCATGAACAGTGAGGATTACAAAGAAGGAGAGGGAGGGGGGAAGAGGGAAAGAGGGAGGAGTAGGGAAAAGGGGAGGAAGAGGGGGGAGGGGAGGGGAGAAAGAAGAGGGAGGGGAGAAAGGGCGGAGAGGAGAAAGAGGGGGAGGAAGAGGGGAGAAAGAGGAGGAGGGGCAGGGGTGGAGAGGAAGGGGCGGAGGCAGTGGAGGGGGAGGTAGAGAAGAAGGAAAAGGAGGAGGAGGAGGTGAAGGGGAAGGAAAAGAAGAAGAAAAAGAGCTAGGATGTGAAGGAGCCACATAAGGAAGAGAGAGAAGACAAACAAAAGGCAAGAGCTGGTCCACCCAAATTTAGGCCATTGGTTTTAAAATTATCACAAGAAGGCCTTGAGGGTGTTGGATGGAGTATGTGATGGAGGCCAGGAAGGAAGCAAGCCAGGGGGTTTGGAATGGGCTGATATAGCAATTAGGAGGTAAATACAGAATTAAATAGTAGAGCTGCAACTTCTTCTCATCCACCTCCAATCCTCAGAATTATTTATCAGTTGTACATATTAGTGTTTCAAGGAAGGGTTTTTAACTTGAAAACCTGAAGCACCAATCTCGGTCCATCTCAGTAGATGTGGGAGAAGCAGGAAGCACAGTGTAGAGAAGGGACTGTCACAGCATTGCACCTTAGACAGATGAGAGTGGAGGGATGAGGAGGAACACTTGTCCTCTGACTCTAGATCACCCTCTCTCCCCACTGGGACCCCGCTTCTTTCCAAATGATCCTCACCCATGAAAAGGTGACATACTCTGATCCAGCACGCAGCTCCTGTCTGCTCATTTAAAACATTAGCTGTCCTTCTTGACTTCCCTGATTTGACCAGTTTTACTCCTATTATTCTAATTTCCAATGTGTCTCCAAATCTATCTCTTAGATTTAGATGTAAAGGCAATACACAAGAGCAATTAAAATGCACTGCCTTTTAACCTTAAACTAGCCATTTCTCTAAGTCCCTATTGCCTCAGCTAAATAACAGGACAAATAACTACACCAATCTCATAGGATTATTTTAAATCTTAAATGAGATAATGCACACCCTTAATGTAGCACAGTCCAGCACGTAGTAAGTGCATAATATATGGTTAAATTTCTTATTGTACCTTTTCCTTCTTACAGCCATTAAACTATACCTGGATTACTGCCCAGCCGTGGTGCTGGCTTCCTTCTTTCCCTCCAGCTAATTGACCCAGAACCTCCTTAATCTGGTCCTGCACAAATTTAATTCTACTACTCATCTCCAACCTTCTGACGGGCCATCTTTCTCTTCTGTGTGGCACCTTAAATCCATTGGAGGAAGAAATACCTAATACTCTCAATTTTTTTCTCATTTCATTTTTATGTTTTCCACATTAGTTCCACCCTGCTTTCCCTAGAATGGAGCCATGGTCATCGTCTTACAAAGTCTCAAGTTCTCCCTCCTTGCAGGAAGGCTAGGAGAAGTAAAGACATGGCCTCCAGCCTAAACAGATGACTTTTTGTCTTCTCAAGCTTCACCTTTCACCTCCAAAGGATCCTCCCTCTATAATTCATGGCTCATTATGCAACTTAAAAATTTCTATGTAAACAGTTTCCCATACCTAAGCAACCCATCCATGCCTGATCATTTGATCTCACTTTTCCTCATCTTTTAAAATCCAAAGAACTTTATTTCCACCAATCTTTTATCTGCTTTATATTTGGATACACCCTGAGGATTAATATCTCAGCCCCACCCCTGAGAAATTAATCTGACATTTTGCCTACTAGCCAAAGCCTCCATAAACAATTGTTCATACTCTCCAAGCCTACTACTAAACCTACAAACCTACTACTACTACAAACCTACTACTAAGTCCACATGTATTCTGAACTTTGACCCCTAAACTCTTAACTACTCACACCTTGCGTAGTCTCTCAGAAATTTCTTGAACACTTGACTCTCTTCTGAGCCTACGGCCATCTTTATGGCTCCCCTCCAGTCTCTGATGTACATACTCCCTATCCAGAAAGTCACTTTTTTTTTCATTTCTTAGTCGGTGTCATAATATATTTTGGGAGAAATATTCAGCATGGTACTGACTGAACCTGCAAAAATCTAGGGCTTATTTTGTCTAGTGGCCATTAATTTTCATATCCATTGTTAACTATCCTTTCTTTGATGTCTATACCAAGCCCCTCCAGCCTTCTCCAGCTTCCAGACCAACCCAATTTTTCTATTGCAAAAGGCAACCCAGAACTTAACAGCCAGAGCCAACCTTACAATGTTGACTTGCAACTTTAAAGATACAGGTTATGCTCTGGATGTTTTAATTTTCTTGTCTGTAACACAGAAATAATATTTACATCCCAGAATGGATTTGAGTATTGTATGAGATTATGTATATATATAGAGAGATAGATAGATAGATAGATAGATATAGATATATCATACCATATCTATCTATCTCTCTATATATGATAATGTGATCTTCAGGACAAATTATAGTTTTCTCCCAGTTACAATTTTCTATAATGCTGTAATTAGCCACCCTCCACCATGTATCTTAAATTCATTCTTTTTCCCTTTGGCTGTAAGACAGGTTCAATCTGTCCTAGACCTTCCTGAAGCCTTAGCTTCTTTCACTCCCCTCCTCTCTTTGACTATCAAATATCTGAAAAAATTATTATGCTATTCTCTACTTCATTCTAATTTCCCTTTGAACACATTCCCATTCCTCTTTGCTAAATACATTTTCAAACTGCAACAAAGACACCTCTTCTTGAAACATAATGGCTTTTTCTCAATATTCATTGTCTTCAAACTATCATAGCAAACAATAAAACTTATAATGAACTCTCTTTATTATGGCATTTACTTCTCTTCTTTTCCATTACTGAACTCAGCATAGTCTCCCCTATTAATTAGTATCATGATCTTGTGAAGATTACTTGAATCCTCTGAGTCTCAGCTTACTCACTGGTAAAATTAGGGTAATAAAAATTCCTTCCTCAATGAGTTGTCCTGAAGATCAGATTCCATATTCTAGCTACCATGAATGAGGCTCTAATTACAATCTTGGCACTCTGATACACACACATAAACACACACATGCACACACAAGAGTATATATACGTATATATGTAATGGCATTCACTATTCAAAGCTATTGTGGGCAGTAATTATTATTTCTGTGTTACAGATGAGGAAATCTAAACATCCAGAGCTTAACCTGTATACTTAAAGTCATAGAGTCAACAATTATTAAAAGCAAGAGTTCCAAATAAGACCTTCTGGACTCAATGCCTGTATTAACTACTACATTATATTCCTTCCCAAACAGATGTAGAAGCCAAAATTTAAGGAAGCCATGCAATGTCACTTATTATTATCTTATTATCCTTGCAGATGCTGTGTTTCAGAATGTACTAAAATAAAGCCACCAAGCAAAGGACTGGTAGTACAGAGTCCATTGCCTTCCTCCAGGTTTTTGTACCTATGGCCTCACGCCCAACAAACAAAAAATAGCTAATTGGACAATTGTGTTTGGACATAGTTTACAATCTAATGTCAGCAAACCATAGCAGAGACCTCTGACTGATCATTAATAATAATTACAATCATGGGGCACCTGGGTGGCTCAGGGGGTTAAGACTCTGTCTTTGGCTCAGGTCTTGTCTCAGGGTCCTGGGATCAAACCCTGCATTAGGATCTCTGCTCAGCAGGGAACCTGCTTCCGGTCCTCCTCCCCCCACCCCGCCCTCTCTGCCTGCCTCTCTGCCTGCTTGTGATCTCTGTCTGTCAAATAAACAAACAAACAAATAAATAAATAAATAAAGCTTTAAAATTTTTGGAAAAAAAATTACAATCACAGTAACAATGACACACTGCATTTTTTTTAAAGATTTTATTTATTTGACAGACAGAGGTTACAAGGAGGCAGAGAGGCAGGCAGAGAGAGAGAGGGGAAGGCAGGGTCCCCGCTGAGCCCAGGACCCTGAGATCATGACCTGAGCCGAAGGCAGAGGCTTAACTCACTGAGCCACCCAGGCGCCCCGACACACTGCATTTTAAAATAGATTTTCATGTAGGTGACTCCAGTTCTGTAAATTCTATTGTGGTTAGCAGTAGGTCCCACTTGACAGGGCATGAATTTAAGGCTCTGAGGTGGTCTCTGTACTGTTTGGCAACTATTTTCTGGTTGTCTCCCTTCTGGTCTTCAAGAGACAGGATAAGATCACACTGTAACCTCTATGGTTGAGCCAGGTCACTTGATGGTGAGGGAAAATGACAGTAGTGTCACTTCTGAGGGGAATGTATAATTGCTAAAAATGGAAATTCTCAAGAATACATCTTTACTTCGCCTTGACAATGAACAATATTCCCAAACTACTCGGCCCACTTGGGATGCACTGAAGGCGATATGGCACCATCTGCTGACAGCTCTATGTGGATAGCTTGAGTAAAAAACAAACATATTAAGTCACAGTAATCTTGAGGTTATATATCAGCACAGCATAACCAGGTCTCTCTGACTGATACAGGCTCATGGAACATAAATGACTTACCCAAGTTCACACAGTTAGAAAATGTCAATGCCCTTCTCCAAGTCTCATAAATGCTAAGGTCACTATTCCTCCCACCAGGTCCCAGTTTGCTTTCTACGTTCATTGCTTCAAAAATAAACAGTATTTCCCCAGGAGGTAGAATATAAACCTAAGTGTGATCTGCCTAATCTGAGTCTAATATTCTTTATTTGGTGAAAAAAAAAAAGTTTGACATCTTTACTTATTTCATAAATAGGCCAAGTGGCCTATAGTTCATTTCTTCTACTGCTTGAAGTTGAGAATTCTAAATAACAGTCCCCACCTCTGGTGCAGGCAGGAAAATACTTCTCACCTCAAATAATCAATTTATCGGTCAAATAATAAGTAGTAATTAAGTGACAAGAACCGCAACACCACCCAGGGTGTGACAGTGTGTTTTGAGAGCCTCTCAGAGCCAACACTGACTCTGGATGACCTCACAGGAAAGGTGGAGAAACCAAGCACGGGCATATAAACCTGACCCCTTACCTAGGGTCTGGCTGACGTAGCTGGTGTGACAGCCCTGAGAGCCTCTGCATCACAGCCATCTCTACCATGAAGACCATCGGGGGGCTCCTTCTGCTCTGCACAATGACTCATTTCTTCAGCAACTCAGGTGAGCTAAGGGCAGAAAGTGCACTGTGCAGCTATTAAACTTGTCTTCCCAAATAACCCCTTCTCAGCATTAGAGGGAAATTTCTGGTCATATGGACTTAAAGGGTACTGGCTTATAATACAAAGAGCCCTGACCTAAGAAGGGGGACACTTACATACCAACAGGTGCTGGGAAGGGTTGGGTCCAGTGTTTTCCCTTTCAAGGATTTTTATTTTCATCCATGGAGCCATAGATAAAAAAGAACGAGTTTCTTCATAAGTCTACCATTCCATAAGGTCACTGGAAGTGGTTGGTGTTATTAGACACTTTTCCTCAGTGCAATGATATGGAAAAACTTGGATGTCTCTCCAAATTAATCCAGGAGAATCGAAATAAAACACAATTCTCCAAAGCCCAGGAGTCAACAATTAGACTTTTATATGGTGAAAATTATTTAAATAAATTAAGATTCTTACACCTTAAGGACATTCCATTCCATTTCTTTATATCAATTCGGGGGAGGGGAGAATTTCAAAGATGGTGGCACTTAAGGCTCTTAGGAGGGGTGACTGTAATGCTGTCTATTGTTATCTGACTTTGAATCATTATCAAAGGCATGATAAGCTCCAGAAAATGCCCCATAGTCAATAAAGGAAGAAACTGGTTAATTCTCCTGCCCGAATAAAGGGCTTACCTTATTGGCCTTTTGGCTTCTTCTGCAACCAGCTAGAGTTTTATATAAGAACAGAATGTGTGCTGATGCAAATACAAAGTCTTAATCCATAGGCCCAAATTAACATTAATTAATGAGACTTCAAGATGTTGCTTCATTTTTCACATTTCCATCTGTAACTCTCTTTCAGAAGCGGCTAGTCTGCCTTTAACAACAGTGAGTATATTGAATTAGATTTAAAAAAAATTTTTTTTTATTTGACAGACAGAGATCACAAGCAGGCAGAGAGGCAGGCAGAGAGAGAGGAGGAAGCAGGCTCCCTGCCGAGCAGAGAGCCCGATGCGGGACTCGATCCCAGGACCCTGGAATCACGACCTGAGCTGAAGGCAGAGGCTTTAACCCACTGAGCCACCCAGGCGCCCCTTGAATTAGATTTTAAGTTCAATTCCTATGGATTGTCATTTAGTCAACAAATCTTTTTGAAATATATATATATATATATATATAGAATTAATTCAGGGTGTTTGGGGAGGGGGCAAAGGAGGAAGTGGGCACAGATTAAAAAATCTCCTCTGCTTTCCAGAAGGAGTTGAAGAAATAAGACATACATATAAGTAACTGTAGACTAAAAAAATAAAATAAAAAAAAGTCTCCAGTTAAAGGAGACAGAGATGACTTCCAGCTGAGAGGCCGGTAAAGTCTTCATGAAAAGGACATGTGGGAGGCAGGACAGTTATCATGGTTAATTGCATGGGCTCTGAATTTTAATCCCAACCTCACCACCAACTGGCTTTTACATTATGCGAGTTTTCTGGTTGTTTTTTTTTTTTTAATATTTTATTTACTTATTTGACAGACAGAGATCACAAGTAGGCAGAGAGGCAGGCAGAGAGAGAGAGAGGAGGAAGCAGGCTCCCCGCTGAGCAGAGAGCCCGATGCGGGGCTCGATCCCAGGACCCTGGGATCATGGCCTGAGCCGAAGGCAGAGGCTTTAACCCACTGAGCCACCCAGGTGCCCCAACGAGTTCTCTGTTTTTAAGCCTTAATTTCCACCCTCTATAAATAGGTGTAATAGTAGAACCTGCCCTATTCAGTTGTTATGAAGATTAAACAAAGAAAATTCATGTATGATTTAAGCTTAATGCCTAGCATGGAAGTGCTCAGGAATTATTAACAGAGTATGCTAGGAGTGACAGAGGTGGGGACAGCAGTACTAGTATTTGTCATGCTCATGATATTATTAGTAGAAATAGCCACAGCAGTATCAGAATATCTCATCTGGGACTCCTGGGGTGGTATTTTGCTTCCTGCCCAACAGGGGCCAGCCTAGCCTAGAACATTCTCTTGTGTCCATAGCAGGTGGACTGCAGCATTTACAAGAAGTACCCAGTGGTGGCCATCCCCTGCCCCATCACATACCTGCCCGTTTGTGGTTCTGACTACATCACGTATGGGAATGAATGCCACCTATGCATTGAGAACTTGTGAGTATCTCATGGGGAGAAAAAGAAGTTGTGGCCAGTGTCCTTCACAGTGAAACCTCTCCTCTATGGGCCTGTTTCACTCTCCATAAGCTGTGCTTATTCCAGAAACACCTGGGAGGGAGAGAAAACTGTCTGTCTCACAGTTAGGCTAGGTTTGGGCTACCTGCTCTGCCAGCTTGAACTAGTTCCATCCATCATCCACCTGCCAATTCCTGTCTCAATCGGGGGAGTCCAGTAAGACAAGGAGCCCAGAGGTTCTAGAGAGGCAAGGGGGCTAAGGGGATCATTTGGGGGTGATCTCCAATCCCAAATTCAGCTTTTGGCTATTTTAGGTAGTGGAGTTCTCCACAGTATCTTGTTAGAAGGAAAGATCTTGAACCCCATACTAAATAATCACTGCAAACCACTATCCTACATGATTTCTAAGATACCTGTGGCCATACTGCTTGATTCTTAGACAAACTGTGGCTAGGGAGCCTTTATCCTTCTCACATTCCTAGGGGCTCTAAACAACTCTAGTCTCAGGGAGGAAGAGGAGAAGGCTACCCTGAATTTTTTTCTCTTATCTAAAACAGGGATGCAAGCTGTCAGTGCTTAGACCTGGGTTCCATGGGCATGTTTTGCTTAGGTATTTTTGTTTGGTCTGTGCAGTATTTTTGAAGGCAATATAACTAGGTAGTTGTCACTTCTTTAATGCAGAACAGGCACCTTAGCATTTCTTACCTTACACTAAGTCCATTTTGTTCATTGTTAAGTCTCCTTTAGACCACTGGATTTTGGCTACCCATCTTTGGTCTTGTATTTTTCATCTTTGTGATTATCTAAACAAGTTAGAATATCAGTTTAGGCCCTGAGCTCAGAAGGATATGTCTGCGTCTTTATTTCTATTCAGGAACAGGGAAAATTCACAAAAGGGAAGATGCTCTAACATGCGCCCACATTGGGCCTTAGCTTAGAAGCTGGCTTATGTTCAGGGACACTGAAGGGGACATGTGGTAGACGTTCTCACGAATGCAGGACCCAGCTTCGTCACAGGCCTTGCTGGCCAGGAAAGGCTGAGGGGCGGGCTGCCTCAGCTTCCTGTGACAGAAGTCCTCCTCCTTTGTTACTATAAGACATTGCTTGATGGGCCCAGGTTCTGGGATCCCTGGAGGCAGTAGGTAGGATGGAAGTATCACTGCACTAGGGGAGCTCAGCTTCTGTCTCTGTCAGAAACTGTGGCAAGGACCTTCCTTTTCAGGGATTCAGTTTCTTCATCTATAACATTAAGCTCTGCCTCATAATTTCTATAGTTCTTTTTTGGCTCTGACATTATATAATATTTCCTCTTGTTTAATCAATCTTGTTATGTGTTTTCTCATAGGAAAAGTAATGGAAAAGTTCAGTTTCTTCATGAAGGAAGTTGCTGACTTCTCCACAGACATGGGTACAGAGCGATGGTATCTTCACCGTCATCATCATGCTTGGCTCTGACTGTCTCATCCTCTGGGCTTTGGGCGATGCTCTCTTTTCTGAGTGAAGAAAGTTGTGGTCTTCCCCAAACTCATGCCTCACTGACTTCCGGGCTTCTTTTTGTACCTCAATAAAAGAATCTCCCCAGCGAGTTTATCTTTACTTCTGCTTGTATTTGTTACTTAGATCAGGATATAATATCTCAGTTGAAAAATAGAACTGAGGAACATATAAATATTCTTTAGGAGAAAATTTTGTATGAAGAATACCAAGTGACTTCCAAGAGACACATGCACACACACATACATACACATCGGTGCACACCTTACCCTTTCCTGGAGTCTTTACTTTCCTTAATCGGTACCTGCCACTGGGAACTAGTCTATGGACCATACTGGTCCTTTCTATTAGTCTCTTTTCCAAAGCTCCTTGGAGGGGCACTTCCTTCATTATAAGAAGTCAACCCTGGGGGCACCTGGGTGGCTCAGTGGGTTAAAGCCTCTGCCTTTGGCTCAGGTCATGATTCCAGGGTCCTGGGATCGAGCCCCGCATCAGGCTCTCTGCTCAGCGGGGAGCCTGCTTCCCTGCCCCCTCTCTCTGCCTGCCTCTCTGCCTACGTGTGATCTCTGTCAAATAAATAAAAAATAAATAAAATCTTTAAAAAAATCAACCTTGGAGGGAAGATTTTCCTGCCCATTTCTTTTCATGAGCATTCCATAATTTCTCTTTTCTTGTCTCTCACCTTGCTAACCTCCTGCTGTAGCCTTAATAGAACATCTCTAGCACTGACTACTGCATTGGTTGATCTAACACTTCCCTTCCATAACTGTAAAATGCAGATACCACTATGTACCAAGACAAAATTGAAATTATTGGCAAATTGTATATTTGTTTTAAATGCAGAGATCAATAATTCATTCTTAGTGATGAAGTTGGAGTTCCTTCTATAGAGGATGCTTATGTGACCACAACACGTTGAGGAAGTCTTTAGTGATAGGCATAGCTCACAAGAAATTAGTGACCCAGATTAGGACTTGGTGTATTTTCATGGTCCTTACTTTCTCCTCCCCATGTTCACTTCTTCCCTCACTTATTCCAGAACTATTCGTGGCCCAGATATTGAAAAAGGATAGCCCTGTCCACCAACAGGTCACCCTAAAGATACAAAGAGGTCTGTGGAAATCTTATCTCCTCATAGACTCAAGAAGACAGAGGGAGGGGTGCCTGGGTGGCTCAGTCAGTGTCTGCCTTTGGCTTAGGTCATGATCCCAGGGTCAATGTAGGATCAAGCCCTACATTGGGCTTTCTGCTCAGCAGGGAGCCTACTTCTCCCTCTCCCCCCACTGGTGATCTCTCCACTCTCTATATCAGATAAATAAATAAAATCTAAAAAAAAAAAAAAAGAAGAAGAGAGAGGGAATCCATAGCTAGGGTAACTTCATAAAAGTGGTATAAAAACACTTATAAATAGATGGATCATGGGCTGCATTTATATTCTACTGCTAAAGTGTTATATAATCATGTAAGTACAGACCCATAATCATGACACACCTAACATGGTCTGGATGATTGGGATAAAATATGGGTCTGAATCAGAGTCAAATTCAAAGTCAAGTTCAAAGTCAAGGTCAAGCCAGAACATGGTCAAGTCAACTATGGAAATTGTGAAGAAGAGCAAGGATAGGGAAGTATCTTAGACAAACAGAGCTGCTTAAGTAAAAGTAGCAGATAGGGAGAAGTTGTGGTCTGGACGGTGAAGGGCTTGGAATAGGTGGTCAAATGGTCTTGCTGGCTTAGCCCTCTTCAGTTGTTTGCCACCTTCAGCAGCTCTCACTTCCTGGTTGCAAGCTCTCTCCCCTACTGGTGTGATCCTCTCCTGAGTGTCTCATACCTGCTCATGTGTGTGGAGCATCCCCTCGCCTGAGTTGCACACAACCCCACAAGTTTCTCGGTTTGCTGTGTTCTTCTCATCATACCAATTCCTCCCACCTTCTTAGATCTTCAGCTTCTCTTGTCTTAATTTTTCCTGGTCTTGATCTATCCCTCCACCTGACACTGTTTGCCCTATCTTAAACAAACACCTGCATTTTCCTAGTGCTCTTCATTAATCTTTTTTATATATTTTCAATTGTTTCTACCTTCTTAGGAAACTGATTTCCATATTGCTCCACTTGCCTCACCCCTTTCTCCTCTGCTGCCTTCAAACTTGGCTACCTCAGTCCTTCTCATTCTTCCTCTGACTTCACTCACATTTCCTCAGCAGAACTGAATCCCCAGAAGCTCATTTCTTTGTACACAAAATCCCTCTTTCTCCTCATAGCTGGATTGTGATAAAGACCATGGCATGGGCATACCCCGACACTGTGAGCTCATCCTCACCCCCATGTATGGTACAGATGGAAAAACCTACAAAAATCCCTGCTGACTGTGCATGAAGATCAGTGGAACCATGGTACAAAATGTGGGCAAAGTACACACCTATATAAGAATTCCTGGTCATCATGGATGAAAGAGGGCCAGTTAACAGCCTCATTTTATGGACAGAAACTCTGAGCTACTCACATTGGAAATGCCTCATTGCTCACATGGAAGATGAGGACGAGAACCCATATCTGCTACTCCTAATCCAGGGCCCAAAAAAGTGTTTCCAGAATTTCATCCATCATATCTCAATACCCTCAGGAATCAAACTCCTTCATCTATAAAACACTTATAGTTCACAAAAGACTTTCATATTCGTTGTCTCATTTAATCCTCACACAGCGTCCATCAGCCTAGCTTCTCAGGTGAGATAAAAAGTTCCCAAAGGGAAATGATGGGCAGAATCGCAGAACTGTAAATTCTGCTGGTTCTGAGTCTAGCTAGCATTGGTTCTACACACCACACTGCATAAAGACAATGAGGAGACATCTGGCTTCACTACAGACCTGAACAGCCTCAGGTCTTTGGTCCATATTGTATCCAAGGCAGGTACAAGCTGTTTATGACATTGCCCCTTTTCTTCCAACACTTACCACAACTCATCGCCTAGATTTCTGATCTTTCTGAAATTGAAGTCTAGATTTGGTCTCCAATTGATATATTCCCAGAATCCTTTTAATATTTATAAATGATGTTTAAAAATAGTTATTGTTCTTTAAATTTTGGAATCAACCTTTGGTTGAACTGTAGAAGAATGAATCATGGCATACAGAACAGAATGTGCATATTTTTAACATCTGAAATGTAAAAGTAAACATAGAGGTGACAAATCTTTAGAGAGAAAAGTTGACTGAGGGAAGTGTATGGAGGCAGGTAAGTTTCTTGTAGGGTTATGAGATGCTGCCTAAGGATGAGAATACTAGAAAGTGACTAAGATATATTATTTTAAGTTATAAAGGTAGTATGCAGAATTTTTAAAAAATCATGATATATTCAACAAAATTTTGGAAGAACTAAAAGTGGGAAGGTAATATAAATTAACAACTTTCGCCCAAAATGGTAGTCAATTCTCATATGGTGTCACTTACTTATGGAATATAAGGAATAACATGGAGGACATTAGGAGAAGGAAAGGAAAAGTGAAGGGGGTAAATTGGAGGGGGAGACAAACCATGAGAGACTGTGGACTCCAAGAAACAAACTGAGGGTTTTAGAGTGGGAATGGGGTGGGGTGGGGGAATGGGTGAGCCTGGTGGTGGGTATTATGGAGGGCACGTATTGCATGGAGCACTGGGTGTTATATGTAAACAATGAATACTACATCAAAAACTAATGATATACTATATGTTGACTAACATAACACAATGAAAAAATAAAAAAATGGTGGCCAATCAACCAATCAATCAATAAATGGTAGAATCTTCTTGATTCTAAGAAATTAAGTAATAGAGGTGTAAGTATACCACTGAGAATTGTGATGGTAACAACCTTAGAAGAGAATGATTAAAATTAGCTCCCACTGAAGTGATATTGGCAATGAAAGACTTTTGGTTTTCATGGTAAGTTTTTAACATCAGTGGAAAACACAAAACATACAAACAAAATATGTCTCTGTGTGTGTGTATATACACACAGACATATATACACACATATATATATTTCTTACTATGTCATATGTATTTCTTTCTTTTCTTTTCCTCTGCCAGGAAGAGTGTATCTTTGCCCCAGGGAAATTCTTAAACCACCATAAATCTAAATGTAAAGTAGGTGTATTTTTAAATTTTTACCTCTCTAAGTTTAGGCCTTAGAGAAAAAAATGATTTTATTCAGTTTTACTCACTTAGCTATATACTGATCAGCACTTGCATTACTGAGGTCTTTGGCATATTCATCATCATTGTCTTCATTATAAAACTCCACCAAGCAGCAAGTTGTGTTCAGGAGAACACAACAAAACTTGGAACAGGAGACTTGTATGCTTATGCCAGCTTGAACATCACCAGGTGTGTGGCTGTAGGTTGGTCATTTACGTGTGCAATATCTCTTTCCTTATTGACAAAATCAAGAGAATAATAACCCCTAATTTAACCTGTGCATTGTGAGAATCAGATGATATATGCATGTGAACATGCTTTGTAAACTGTAAAGTCCTATGGAAATGAAAGTGTTGATTAAGATCTGTATGCCCATCCTCCTCCAACATTTACCCAGGCCTGAACATATAGACTACATTCTTGGAAATATGCTTGGTATTTTAAAGTAAAGGCCCATGATAAGTAAATGCTGTGGAGTTTTTTTCTTGGTTTGGGACATGAGAATATTTCAGTTCCTTAGAAATTGATACTAGAAAGTGAAAAGGCAAATGTACAATTTGAACATATAAGATTACATGAATTTACTTATATAGTTTGCCCCATTTGAACATGGCCTCACTTAATACCATGAGTAAAACTGTGATGAAAAATGAGATATTCAAATAATCTCAAGAGATCTTGTCACAAAATATTAACTAATTTTGAGAGGAGAAAGAGTAACAGTAGAGTGGAGAAACATTGCAGACACTAATGGGCACAGGTCATCAAAGTTAGCATAGTCAGTGATTGGGCAAATCAACATCATGGATATTATCTCAAAGTATACAGTGTGAAGGATACAGAATAACTTCTGTATTTCCCTGCCAAAAATGTATAACACAAATATAACTACTAGGAATCATGAGACAAACTCCAATTCAGAAACTTTCTCTAAGATAACTCATCTACAACTTTGAAAAACCAAGAACAGGCCTTTTAAATATTCTGCTTTGAAAGGGACTAAAGAACATAATATTGTACGATCCTGAATAGATCTTTTTTTGTTGTCGTTGTTGCTGTTTATTGAGAAATAGTTCACATACCATAAAATTCATGTTTTTATTTTTTTATTTTAAAAATTGAAGTACAATTAACATGCAGCATTACATTAGTTACAAAAATTCTTGTTTTTAAAATGTAAAATTATAGTCTGCTCACAAAATTGTGCAACCAGCACCACTATTTGATTTCAATACCTTTCGTGACTCCAAAAAGAAACTCCAAACTGACTGGCAGTCACTCTCGTTCCCTCATCTTTCCAACCCCTGGCAGCCAAGAATCTATTTTTTGCCTACAAATTTACTATTCTGGACATCATACATAAATACAGTCATACACCATAGGTCTTTTGTGTCTGACTTCCTTCACTTAGCATAAGGTTTTCAAGGTTAACCCATGTTGTAGCATGTGTCAGTATTTCATTCCTTCCCGTAGTGGAATAATACTCCATTCTATACCTATACTACATGCAGTCATTTGTCCATTGATGGATACTTGGATTGTTTGCAATTTTGGTCCATTAAGAGTAAAGCTGACGTGAATATTCACATACAATTTTTTTTTAAATTTTCTGTGGGTTTTCTGATTCTCTTAGATAAATACCTAGAAATAGAATTGTTGGGCAATGGGGTAACTCTACATTTAACTTTTTGAGAACCTTTAAACTGTTCCCAAAGCAGCTGCTATGACATTTTCCATTCCCATAAGCAATGTATGAGGGTTCCAATTTCTCCACATCCTTGACAATGTCTTGTCTTTTTTTTAAAGCGATCCTAATGAATGTGAAATGGTACTCATTTTGGCTTTCAATCGCATTTCCTTAATAACGAATGATGATGAGCATATTTTGATGTCTTTCTTGGCCATTTGTATATCTTTTTTGGAAGAATGTTTATTCAACTCTGTTGCTCATTTTTTTTTGATTTTTAAATATATTTTTTTAATTTCTTTTCAGCGTAACAGAATTCATAGTTTTACACCACACCCAGTGCTCCACGCAATGTGTGCCCTCCAAAATACCCACCGTTGCTCATTTTTTGAGTAGATAATTAGTCTGGTTATTGTTGAGCTGCATATATTCTGTTTAGCTTTATATATCCTGAATACTAGGCCTTCATCAGATCAATGATTTGCAAATATTTTCTCCTATTCTTTGGGCTGTCCTACTAAGTTCAAAATTTGGTTTTGATAAAATCCAATTTATTTTCCCTTTTTCTTATTATGTTCTTAGTGTCATATCTAAGAAACCACTGCCCATTCAAAGGTCACAAAGACTTATGCCTATGTTTTCTTCTAAGACTACTATAGTTATAACTCTTACCTTTAAGTCTTTGATCATTTTGAGTTAATTTCTGTTAGAGTTTTTTTATACAGTCTGATTAGATTGGATGATTCTGTTATAAAGGCATTATTGACACAAATGGCAAAATGTGAATGGAGTCTTGAGGTGAAGAGTATGTGAGAATTTCTTTGTTCTAATCTTGCAACAATTATTTCAAAATAAAAAGTTAAAATTCAAAAATGTGTTCTAGTACCTGCAAAACAGGTACTACTAGTAACTTGATAGACCTGTTCCTCCAAGAAAGCAAAGCCACAGAAGTGACTTCAGAATGGGAAGTAGCAAGAGAATATGGGAAGGATATGCCACACAGGCTGATTTCTTTTTTTTTTTTTTAATTTTTTTTTAATTTCTTTTCAGCGTAACAGAATTCATAGTTTTACACCACACCCAGTGCTCCATGCAATGCGTGCCCTCCATAATACCCACCACCAGGCTCCCCCAACCTCCCATCCCCCGCCCCTTCAAAACCCTCAGGTTATTTTTCAGAGTCCATAGTCTCTCATGGTTCATCTCCCCCACAATTTCCCTCAACTCCCTTCTCCTCTCTATCTCCCCAGGTCCTCCGTGTTATTTGTTATGCTCCGCAAATAAGTGAAACCATATGATAATTGACTCTCTCTGCTTGACTTATTTCACTCAGCATAATCTCTTCCAGTCCCGTCCATGTTGTTACAAAAGTTGGGTACTCATCCTTTCTGATGGAGGCATAATACTCCATAGTGTATATGGACCACATCTTCTTTATCCATTCGTCTGTTGAAGGGCATCTTGGTTCTTTCCACAGTTTGGCGACCATGGCCATTGCTGCTATAAATATGGGGTACAGATGGCCCTTCTTTTCACCACATCTGTATCTTTGGGGTAAATACCCAGTAGCGCAATTGCAGGGTCATAGGGAAGCTCTATTTTTAACTTCTTGAGGAATCTCCACACTGTTCTCCAGAGTGGCTGCACCAACTTGCATTCCCACCAACAGTGTAAG
>PISX010029738.1:0-19642 GCA_004024625.1 Mellivora capensis
GCTCTATTTTTAACTTCTTGAGGAACCTCCACACTGTTCTCCAGAGTGGCTGCACCAACTTGCATTCCCACCAACAGTGTAAGAGAGTTCCCCTTTCTCCACATCCTCTCCAACACACGTTGTTTCCTGTCTTGCTGATTTTGGCCATTCTAACTGGTGTGAGGTGGTATCTCAATGTGGTTTTAATTTGTATCTCCCTAATGGCTAGTAGCACCTTTTTTTTTTTTTTAAACACAACTCAGTGTCATTTATGGTCCATACACTCGGCTTGCTTTCTCCAGGATAAAAAAATATTAACGATTAAAGGAATGATAATAGAGTCATTTCTAGGATTTACTTTCAATAATTAAAGATCATTATTTTCTCCCTGCATTTCATTAGCAAAATGGATTGTGGCCCAGCATCCCAAACTCTGTTGTATGTCAAAGGAAGAAAGGTTTAATCCATGGGTCAACAAAGTTTTTCTACAAAGGGCCAGAGAATGAACGTCTTTAACTCTGTAGGCCATGTGGTCTCTGTCCTATATTCACCTTTTTTTTTTTTTTTTTAAGATTTTATTCATCCATCCAACAGACAGAGATCACAAGCAGGCAGAGAGAGAGGAGGAAGCAGGCTCCCTGCTGAGCAGAGAGCCCGACACAGGGCTCGATCCCAGGACCCTGGGACCATGACCCAAGCCGAAGGCAGAGGCCCTAACCCACTGAGCCACCCAGGTGCCCCTCACCTTTTTTTTTTTTTTAACAATTCTGTGGTAATGTAAAAAACATTCTTAAATCATAGACTACACAAAAACAGGCCCCAGGCTCAATGTGGCTGATGGGCTGTGGTCCATCCACCTGGTAGAAGACACAGGTCTGAGTTCAATAAAAGACTTAAGACAGTACTATGTGATGTTAGCATTCATTTCATGTCCCTCAGCTGATAGACCAGAAGTAGATGATCAACTATTTCAGTGTGCCCATTACTGAACAGTTTGCCAGCATGTGGGAGCTTCAGTGTTAAATCCAAGAAAGTCTCCAGCCATTATGGATAGTGGGTCCCCCTGAAATTCCTCAAATGAGGGAAATGAAAATCTTAAAGAAGGAGGACAAAGGAAAGTTTCTACCTTGTGGTTTGAGCATCTCATAGACCAATAAGGAGGGGAGAGGAAAGGGAAGGTCGTAGCTAGAAGCCTGCTGGAATTGGAGCCTTTGAAACCAAAGGAACTGGGACTAGTTCCTCCTAGCATGATCCATGGCTGTTAAAGTCATTCGTTTTCCATGCTGAGCAAAATCTGGGGAAGTAAGGGCAAGAGAAGTCATCCACAAGGTAGTAAGAGTCAAGAGCAACCAAATAAGTCATGTTAAGTCTAGCAAACAATGACATAAACACTCAGAGATCAGCTTGAAATTTCCATTGAAATTAGTCAACAAACCACAAAGCTTGTGCAAGCACATCAACAGTGTCCCTAGGTTCTGCTAGATCCATTTTGTTCTTTGATTTCTTTTATTTTTTTTCCTCCCTCTTTAATGTAATTGGCAACGCATCAAAAAGAGCTCATTCCATGTTTCTTTTGCGAAAGCAATGAAACAGATGATATCACAAGCTAATGCAGCAGGAAAATCCAGATCCATGCAAAACTTAGTTGGTGTGAGCCTTGACAATGATCTATTGAAAGCATGTTGGGTTGGGAGTGAAAAGTGGTGAGAGCAGGGTGCCCAAGAGATGAACACAGAGAGAGACATTAGAAACCAATGATGTCTCATCCTTAGCAGAGCATTTCAAGGGGGGTGAATTATGTTTCATTATTACATAATAATTTCCAAAGAATACTGTAAAAAGGTCAATAGATACAAAAAGATCAATATCAAAAGCAACATTAAGTGGCAGAACAGAAATCTCACCTAGTAGAGGAGCAGAAAATGTCCTCACATAGGTATGGTTAAGAAAGGCAGCGAGATGGACTGGAAGACCTAAGTGAGAAAGGAACTATACAGGAGGAAGGGGCCTTACCTGAATTTCAAATAGCATTCCTGTATTTCCACATGTGCAGTCTATTCATTAGGAAGCATAAAACATCTCACGTGGTCTCACTTATTTACACAGTTTTCTCAAGAAGTCTATGGGAAAGAAATGTAGATGCCCATTCCATAGAGAGCAGGATTCAATTACTTCCCCAAAGTCACATCTTAGAAAAATGCTAACTGTGGGAACATCATCTGCCCCCCCCAAATTACAAAGCAATCCAACTATAAAGGCACAGAAAAGAAAGCACAAGTCAGTCATTAGATTGTGAAATATATTAATAGACTTGATGTTAAAGGTAGGAATTATTATGACAAAAAGGATGAGGAACCAAAGGATACAAAATGTCATTTAGGACAGAACTCTAAGAGAAGGATTAAAATGTGGCTATACTGGGGCATCTGGGTAGCACAGTCGGTTTAGCTTCTGTCTTTTAGTTTCTGCTCAGATCATGATCTCAGGGTTATGAGATTGAGCCCTGGATGGGCCTCAGTGCTCAGCATGGAGTCTGCTTAAGAATCTCTCTCCCCTCCCTGCCCCATGCACACACACACACACACCCTCTCTCTCTAAAATAAATAAATATTTTTTTAAAATGTGACTATAGGTAAAAATTCTTACAGAATTAAGGTAGTGAAGTCATCTATCAGATAGCACAATCTTTAAAAACCTCACACCAAACTAGGGCAACAAAGCATTAATTGTGCAGAACATCCGGTATGTGAAAATGCACGAGAACAGTTCTGAGCTGAGAAAATGGCATCAGTGGAACAGTGACATGCCCCATGGGCTTCCACCCTACATTCAGCACCTGTCTGCCAACTTGATTCACCCAGATGCCAATGGGGCCTCTAAGCATGAAGCCTCATGCTTCATGTCCTGGGAAATCAGCCAGAGGATGGCCCAGAAACATTTCATAGTTTCTCTATGCTCACATTCACTTTTTTCCAATGGACATAAGTCCATGAAGATTCTTAGCTACCTCCAAGGATAAATTTTGCTGGTCTGGAAGCCCCATAAGACTTTCCTTCTAAAGCCCAGGTACTGAGCCTAGCACAGAGGAGGAACTCTATACACAAGCACTTACTGATTGGTAGAGGATTGGTTTTCTTTGTCTTTTTTTTTTTTCCTTCTGACCTCCTCTCAAAGTTTGTGGGATGAAAGTTGACTAAAGAGAATTATGGTTAGGGTTTGCCACCATGGCATAGGTGGTATTAAAACCATCCATCCCAGATCCCATTCTCCCACTGCAAACTGAGATGGGGATGGATGGCCGATGATGAACTTTTTTTTTTTTTAATGTGGCTTGAGGCAGTGCTTCCATCCACTTACATAATTTAAAGAAAGGTTCTCTGAAGTTAGATTATTATTTATTTTAAACTCAAATGGTCCATGAGAACATTGAGGAAATATCCAATCTGGGAGGTCCTAAATGTTTTTGACTATAAGGCAACCGATTAGCCAGGTAAATGGAGATAATAAATGATTTCCTAATTCTCTGCAAAAATGTCTCATTCTTATCTTTCAAGTCTCAGTTCAATTGTCACCTCCTCAAATGTACTTACACACGCATACACACGCACAGTGTCACTACCTAGGTCATCCTGCTTATCTTCATGGAAATTATCACCATATAAAATCAGCTTGGACACTTCATGTTCTGTTTCGTTCTGCTGAAACTTAACACCCAGACAAGTGGTAACTTTCTCTGTCTTGTTCACTCCTACATGTCCAGCTCCTCTTCAAATGTCTGGCAAACTTAGGTTCTCAAAAAATGTTTATGGAGTAAGTGAATCAATGTAAGGTATGCCAGTAAGCAATCTCTTAATATCCTGATGTTTACCAGATTGTTACCTTTACCTCCACTTCCCTCACAACAAAACCTAAATCCACATCGACAAGAATTGAAAAGAAAAACTGAAAAAACAAACAAAACACTAATTCCTAAAACAACCCACTCATACCTAGAAAGGCTTGACTCATTCAGAGTCTTTTGTGAAAATCAGGGTGAGCACCTCCTAGTATGTTCTTTGTGAAAGTTTATCCCATATACTTCTCTTTTTTCCACCAGCTCTAAGAGTATTTGCTGCCCAGAAGCATTTAAGAAGATATCTTCTCCAAAGGAATATGTGAACTAAAACTCAGCTTAAAAGCACATCAGGGGTTTTGGAGGGGAGGGAGAGGGGGTTAAGGGGTTGGATGAGCCTGGAAGTGGGTATTAAGGAGGGCATGTATTGTATGGAGCACTGGGTGTGGTGCATAAACAATGAATTTTGGAACACTGAAAAAAGAATAAATTAAATTTAAAAAGCACATCATAATTTTCGCCAAACCTGAATAAAGCAGATTCCCAACAGATACAAATATCCAACGCTAAAATTATTGTACTTAATCTTATTCATGGTGTCCTGTGTGAGAAAACCTTTAGGTTTAGCTTTAACTATAACGAGTCAAGGTTCTACCTCATTTTTCAACCAGATAATCTTTCAAAATGGTATCAAAATGCTTAGTTAAAAGTGTTGCTTACTGGGATACACAGATATTGTGAAAGTGAATCTTGTGGTTTCCTTTTGTAAACATTTATGCTATTCTGTAATTTTTTTGTTCTCTTACCATGTAACTTACTATAAGTGCTTCAGCTTTTTTTTTTTTTAATATCATCTGTGCAGCTTACTGATTCCATTATATTTATGCACCAGAAATAGAAAAAGGATCAAATAGTGTCATTCTACCTTTATTCACAATTTTAAATTATTTTCATTTAAAATTTAATTTTTATAAAATTAAGTTTTTAGTCCCCTTAAAAATAGATATCACAGGGGCATTCTTTATAATTATATAAACTCAAGCAATTGTATCTATCCAAAGAGGAGAAAATTATTTTGCTTCATATCACTTTCTAGATAATTTCTAAAGTAAATTAAGAGGGCTCATTAAGAGGGCTTTAGGGGTCTTTGAGACATTTTTGTTTTATTTTGGTAGTGTTTGCTTTTAGAGACAAGAGATAAATAAGAAATTCCAAGGGCCATTTAGAAAAGAGTGAATAGGTGTGACATTTTTACAGACACAAAGCCTGGGTAGCTAATGGGTTTCAGATGTGAATCACGAAGTAGATCTTTGCTAATTAATTAGATATGTGGCCTAGTCACAGAAATCCAAACGTGGCCTAGTTACAGTATCCAAATACCACAGATTCTGAGATACCTTGTTTTCAATTCTGTGTTTCAGAATCACCTACACCCAGAGTTGGAAAAGACCTTTATAGTGTTATCTGAGCCTGAATCCCAGCAGTGCAGTGCATTCCCTAAGAGATGCATGCATGTGGAATGCAAGAGCAGCTCAGCAGACGCTGGCATGGGGAAAGGTGAAATGGTGGGAAAAGCTGGGGACCCAAGAGCAAGAAACTTCCTGGACCCTGACAAACATCCTGACTCTATTTCCCACATGTAAAAATGTGATGACATTTGCCCAGCAGAGTTACTGTGAGAATTAAGTAAGCGTTAAGGAAGCTCCAGACACACAAAGATCAATAAAGGATAGTCTTCCCCCTCCCCCTCTTTTGCACAATTCTAACATATAAGAAGTCACCCCCAGGGCCACCACAGGGAAGTGCTCACCCTCAGAGGTCAGCTTTACAAACAACCTTGCCTGACTGTCATTTGAACAAGGGACTCCTCTCTTGCATCTTTCACTGGACCCCACAAGTTATCCATTTTGTCCTGTTTCCCTAGTGCTGGGATATAAATGGCTCATGCTTCCAGTCGTGATCATGCAGGCAAGGCCCAACTTAACACCACTCTGGAGAAAGACCTCAAAGGACCTCAAAAATAGGGGAGGAGTACCAGTTTGAATTTTCACTCACTTTGTCTCCTTCTGCTGTTCTTATTACTTCATTGTTTCCTAATGAGTTAGTCTTAATTTAAGATTAGGGGAAAGTTGAGTATAAATCTTATGTTTTAACTAAAAACGCTCACTATCTGGTGTAAAACTTTAAGGACACAATAAGGCAATAAATGAAGAGTTAGATCATTCCAGAAACACTGTTCTGAAATCTTTAGCAGACTGCTGAGTCAATTCTTATACTTAATTTCTTAAGAGTTGACACAAGTTAGACACATAGGACTTAGAGTAGGAAACTGGTGTTCCAGGAGCTGAAGAATAAATACCCAATTAAGATCAACAAATTCTTAGATGAATAATATTTATAGCTTAATATCACTTATTTGAAACCTAAAAGTCTCAAAAACCCACTTATTCACAATTCCACCAGTGGCATAAGAAGTGGAATAACAATGATCGTTAATAACTAGGGTAAGAAAACAAAAGCATTAGAGCTTAATAACTTCACTCAGAGGACTTATCTTCACAACTTCAGTTAAGGTCTCTTTATTCCTTTCCTAAACACAGCACTGCTAAGGAGGCTCTGGTTTCCAAACGTGAAGTTGAATGTAATGAATTAGAACAGGACAGACTGCTCAGGTGGTATGCTGACAGCCAAGACAAATAATCACCAACAGCAGATGTGGAGGGGGAAAATTCACATATACACACACATGTATGTACATACACACATACTCTTAGAAAAATACAGACACATGTAAAACACATAAAATAAATACGCACATACATATACATTTGCACACATACACGTGCCGTTTAAAGTCACACACGCAAAGGAAACATTTATTGCAGTGAAAAGCAGTCCCATACATTATACTGCTCAATCACAACACCATCTCCTTCGTAGCTGTCAGTTACTATCCTCTGCAGTGAGTCTGCTATGACTGAGACCATTCCATATGTATTATTTCTAACCAACATATCAGCTTCTTGTGATACATATTGTTTTCATTTTACAGGAAACAAAAACATGAGATTCGAAAAAGGTTAAGCTTATCCAATATTACACAGCTGCTAATGTAGAAGAACGGTGCTCTCAAAGTATTGGTTATTTCCAAAGAAGACACACTTTTAACCACACCAAATGCAAGACTGCTAATTGATTTTCGTAATAATGGCCTGAGTCATTAAGGGGATATAAGTGTGTGCCCTTTATTTTCCATTTAAAGATGTGAATAACACATTTTAGAAATATAATAGTGATCATCTATTTAGAAGATTATTGTCTATTCTTTAAGGAGACTTGGAGTTTTACACTCCAACTATTTTTAGATATAAAAGATTGATAGAATTCACTTGCAAGGAGTTTCAGATAAAATTAAAAACTAACCCATCATCTTCCCTGACAATGCTATGACAGAAATAAATCAACCAAATTAAAGGTAGAAATAGACAGTACTGAAGAATTTAAAATCATAAAAATATGATCTAACAGTTCTTTCACAGAGAAATTCCTAATTTGTTCTTGATGACAAATGTGAACTATAAGCAAAGATTTATGCATTAAGACATTTGTTTCAGCATTATTTACAACACGGAAATTGTGAAACAAACTAAAGAAAGAACTGGTTCAATAAACCATGACAGGTGTGAGATACTATGCTGCCATAAAAAATGGTATTGGAAAGGTTTATTACAAAATTGATATGATAATTAAATATTAAGCCCTCAAAGAATATATGCAGTAGGGTCACCATTAGTGATAGTTGCCAGGTACCACCACTTAGCCCCCTTTCTAGGAAAATTATAGGATTGGTATCTCCAGCTTTCTCGTGGTTGAGTGGAGGTATGCAAGTCATTCTGGCACTTTAGAGAGGTAAGACTCCTTTAGAACCCTTTTCACTTAGTGTAGCAACTGTCAAACTTGAAATGGTTGTTGCACAATCAACTTAGGTCCCAGAATAATTTTTTATTAGTAAAATCTCCTGAGCACCTTCAAATGTAAAAGGTTATCTTTAATAGAGCTTTATTAGCTCATTCAAAGAGCAAAACACATACTAAACTCTTGCTAAGCAGGAGACATTATTCTAAGCTCTGGGGTATCCATCAGTAAACAAACGGATTCTCAGGACAAAAGAAAATAAATAGCATGAGGGCAGACTTATACCCAAGTATCTCTATTTAAATTTAAATAAATAGTATTAAAATATTGTCAGATTGGCTAGAAAAAAATGCAAATCTACCTTTACACTTTTTATAACAGACTCACTATGAACACAAAGACACAGGTAGAAAGTTAAGCAAGAGAAACATCCTAATCAAAAGAAAGTTGTTGCAGCTCTATTCACATCAGACACAAAAGACTCCAAGGGAAGAAGAACTATTAAAAATATAGAGAGATGGGGCGCCTGGGTGGCTCAGTCATTAAGCGTCTGCCTTCGGCTCAGGTCATGATCCCAGGGTCCTGGGATCGAGCCCCACATCGGGCTCTCTGCTCAGCGGGAAGCCTGCCTCTCCCTCTCCCACTCCCCCTGCTTGTGTTCCCTCTCTCACTGTGTCTCTCTCTGTCAAATAAATAAAATCTTTAAAAAAAAATAGAGAGAGATATTTCATTTTGGCAAAACATTAAATTAAAAAGGAGTAAAAATTCATAAATGTGTACTCATAATAATTCTTCAAAGTACAAAAAACAAAATTGGACAGAAATAAAAAGAGAAGCAGACAAATCCACAGCCATAGTTGGATATTTTAATAAACCTCCGTAATAAATGATAGAAGCAGACACAAATCATTTCAGTACAGAAGATTTCAACAAAGCTCTTATACCAATTTAATTGCTTTTCAGAACATTATAATCAATAACCACAGACTATGCATTCTTCTGAAGTGTGTGTAAACCATTTAATAACACGGGTCATATGCTGGGCTATATAGTAAATATTATCAAAGTACTTACAACCTAAATGATCTTTGACTAAATAGGTCTTAAAATGAACAGAAAGTAATTTTTAAAAAGGTAACCAGAAGATCCCCAAGTATTGTGAATTTAAACAATCAATAAATATAAAAATCTAATAAAAAATTGAAAGAAAATTGAAATCCCCTTTAAAAAGAGCACATCTAAATAGCTAATGATCATGAACAAGGAGCTCAACATCATTACTCATGAAGGAAATACACATTAAAACCGCCCACTAGAATGACTAAAATTAAAAAGACTGATAACACCAAGTGTTGTCAAAGTTCTAGAACTCTGCCACATTACCGGTGGCTGTGTAGGATGGTAAAACAGTGGGAAACTGGCAGTATTTGTTAAAGCAATTCCAATCCTAGATACATACCCAAGAGAAGTGAACATATTTGCTTACCAAAGACACACCAGAGTGTTCATACCTTTATTTAAATAACCCAAAATGGAAACAAAAATATTCATCAATAGTAGAATGGATAAGTAAACTGAAGTATACATAAATTTTATATTATACAATAGTAAACAGAAGGAAAAAATAAACTATTGCAACATACAAGAACAAAAACAATAGCTTTAACTTACGGATATTAGGTTAAACAACGTAAACCAGATACAAAAGATTCCATATAATGTGATTTATTAAATGTGAATTTCAAGAAGATTCATGATCAATTTACAGCAAGAGAAGCTGGAACAGTGGTTCCTTTAGGGAGTACTGATATGCAAAGGATAAGAGATCCCTTTTAGGGGCTGGAAATGCAGATCTTGATCTTGCATCTAATAAAACATGTGTTTGCATATTTAAACCTTCACTGAGCCAAACACTTGAAATTACCCTGCTTTAAGCTCCTTCTTAATGTAAATTTTACCTCATTAAATAAGGGAAAGGGAAGTAAAGATATAAATTATCTGACCATTTGCAACTAGATCTTTATACATTTCTAATGTCAGTTCTTTTACAGATGGTTAGTTTGTTAACAGAATCTCTTCTGCTCCATCCTGTGTGGTTAAGTATCTGTGACCCTCTGAGCACAATAACATTAGCACAAATGTAATATTTGCATTGTCTACCAACTGTTTCACTACCATTAAGTGGAAAATGTCATCAGGAAGCATCACAGACCTTTGCTGTCTTAATGTAACTCTGTCTTTAAGTATAGATTATCATGAGACAGTCATATGCTTGTATATAGTTCTACAGTAGAAAATTCACCTTCTTATACTCAAAACACATTGCCCTTTTTAATTAGGGTTTTTGTTTTTGTTTTAGTACAACTTGAATATCAATATATAACATCTGTAGTTGGAAACCATTTATCAATTCCTAGGTTTCATCCCCCCCTAAGATACTTTTGGAAACCCTAGATTTAATATCTTACGGGTGAAAGGAGTTGTTTACCTTAAAGTAATTTTTATATGATTTCCGTCGTTATTAAAAGAACTGTCAGGTGTTCCTTGCACTACTTTTTTTTTTTTTTTTTAAGATTTTATTTATTTATTTGACAGGGAGAGAGAGCACAAGCAAGGGGAGTGACTGGCAAAGGGAGAGGGAGAGGCAGGCTCCCCATTGATCAGGGAGCCTGATGTGGGGCTTGATCCCAGGACCCTGAAATCATGACCTGAACCAAAGGCAGACACTTAACCGACTGAGCCACGTAGGCCTCCCTGCACTACATTTTAGTGTACCGAAAATTAAGGAACACGTATGAAGTCCAAGTTTTCGTTTTTAATCTATTTGCATTAATTTCATTTTTCAACTATGAATACAAAACAGAGGCAAACTTTGTAGCAGGGACAAAACTTTACCTTTATTATCTTAGGTCCTGAAAAATAAAATGACACAAGATAGATTCACAGAAGAAAAGCATAGATATCTTTACATGTACATGGGAGCACCCCACCCAAGAAAATGAGAACCAAATGAAGTGGCAAAGCCTAAATGCTTATCTTGGAGGTTGAACAAAGAGTGGAAATTAGCAGAAAGGAACTAAAATGTCTGACAAGCAAGAGTTATTCTAACAAGGTCTGTTTGTACAGATTTTCTTGGCTTTCACTCCCCATCTCTGATGACAAGTTTCTTTTCTTCTCATACAGGGAGCACAGTGTGTCCCTTTTGTATCTGCTATTTTTCAAATGTCTAGTTCAAAATTGACTTTATTCCAAAGTGGCATATCTTGGGGTGGCATATTCTGCCATCTTTCCACATTAGATAGGCAGCACTCCAATCGGATAGTAACAGTTTCAAATATTTAAATATGATTCATCATTGAAACTCCTATTTCCTTTTTAAAACTGTTAAATCACTCAGTTGCTGAAAAGTTTTTTACTTCTCAATGGCATTACACTTTTATAACACGATTTCTCATTATTCCTAAGTCTATATACAAATAGGATTGATAAAACAAGAAACAAAAAGTTTAGAAAGTGGGTGCCTTAATGGCTCAGTTGGATAAGTGTCTGCCGTAAGCTCAGGTGATGATCTCAGGGTCCCAGGATCAAGTCCCCTGTCAGGTTCCCTGCTCAGCAGGGAGCCTGCTTCTCCCTCTCCACCCTACTTGTGCTCACTTGCTCTCACTCTTTCTCTCTCTCTCAAATAAATAAAATCTCTTAAAAAA
This sequence comes from Mellivora capensis, assembly GCA_004024625.1. Classification (NCBI taxonomy): domain Eukaryota; kingdom Metazoa; phylum Chordata; class Mammalia; order Carnivora; family Mustelidae; genus Mellivora; species Mellivora capensis. Next base: position 11,431 of record PISX010029738.1, read on the forward strand.
TTATTTTTTAAAAGTTTGGAAAGTGTGTTTCATTTAGATTAACAAGTTCCCCCCCCCCAAAGATTTTACTTATTTATTTGACAGAGAGAGAAAGAGAGAGAGCACAAGCAAGGGGAACAGCAAAGGGCAGAGGGAGAAACAGACTCTCCACTGAGCAGAGAGCCTGATGCAGAGCTCGATGCTAGGACCCTGGGATCATGAGGGCAAGATGCTTAACCAACTGAGCCACCCAGGCACCCCTAGCTTAACAAGTTTTTGTAAGATTTTCCAACTGAAGGAGTTCACAATGAACCTCCCTTAAATGTGCTACTTTGGCATGTGGATGATTTTGAGTGGAGGACAATCAAGGCCCAAAAGATTCAGGAAGAGCTTTCTACCTTCCCCTTCACTGTCTCTAAGATTTTAGATAGAGGACCTGGTATAGGAAGGGAACTATCACCAGAGAGAATTATAAAGAGTGTGAGGTAGGGGTGGTAGGTACAGTAAACTAGGGGAAACCTAGCAAGGCTAGGTTTAAATTCCCCCTCTGTATCATATTGTCTCTACGGGGCATGACGAGCATGTGTTTACCAAACATTTCCTCTTCCCATATTCCTGTGAATTGTGTTCCTTCCCTCTGAAGCCCTAGACTCCTCCTTAGTTCAGGAGGGCATATAAGTCTCAGCTGCCCAACTTAGACCCCATCATTTTTTTGTGGAACTCCCATATGTACGAAATTAAAGTTGTTTTTCTCCCAACAGTCTGTCTTATGTCAATTAATAGACCAGCCAAAAGAAATTAGAAGGGTAGAGGAAAAAATTTCCCTTCCCTACAAAATTGTCTGCCCTATGCAGCGGCATTAAAAACTGTAACATAAATCTACATACAGGCATTCCTTATTTTATCATTCTTCACTTTATTCCATCTCACAGATACTGCAATTTTTATAAATAGAAGCTTTGTGGAAACCCTGCATTGAACAAGTCTATTGGCACCATTTTTTTCCAACAGCATTTGCTCATTTGGTGTATCATGTTTTTGTAAGTCTCACAATATTTCTAATTTTTTCATTATTGTCTTTGCTGTGGTGTCTGTGATTATAACTTCCAAAAGCTCAGATAATTGCTAGCTTTATTTTTTAACAATAAAGTATTTTTAAATTAAAGTATATACATTTTTGAGGCCCTGGGTGGCTCAGTCAGTTGAGTGTCCAACTCCTGATTTCAACTCAGGTCATGATCTCAGGGTTGTGAGACTGAATCCTATGCTGGGATCCAAGCTGGACATGGACCCTGCTTAAGATTCCCTCTATGCCTCTGTCCCCTCTAAAAAAATAAAAATTAAATTAAAAGTATATTTAAGTAAAAATATGTACTTTTTAAAACATAATGTTATTGCACACTTAATAGACTACAGTTTAGTGTAAGCATAACTTTTATATGACTGAGAAGCCAAAATATCCATTTGAAGTGCTTTATTGAATGGTCTGGAACCAAATCTGAAATATCTCTGAGGTATGGCTGTATTGACTCCTATTTATTAGAGTGTAATGAGTGACTACATAAAAATCAACTTGAAGGAAGTTTTCTAGACCTGTAAAAACACTCCAGGCCACATTATTATAGGGGCAGAATTCAATGGGCTCTTCAGCAAAGATCAAGTTTATCTTAATTAAGACTACATCTATAATTAGAATTTCAAATAAGAAACTTCTAGGTTTCAGTTCCTCATACTTTGGAAAATAGTATTCAATTTGAGGAAAATAAAGCAAGCAAATATATGATCCACTGTGAAGAGAATTCTTCTGTACCAACATTACACATGGTAGCTTGGCTACCAGAGTCATATAAGCTATTACTACCAGAAAAACAAAAGGCAGACTTGAGTAGGGACAGCCCAAACCCAATCTGATGTCTAATTCATTTGACAGTTTTTGCTAAAAATCCTACATATTCACTTTTTTTAAAGCACAGAGGTCTTATGTATAAGATCTTCCAATGTGGGGTGCCTGGTTGGGTCAGTCAGTTAAGCCTCTGACTCCTGATTTCAGTTTAGGTCGTGATCTCAGGGTCTTTAGATTGAGCTCTACGGGGGATGTGCACTCAGTGCAGAGTCTGCTTAAGATTTTTCTCTCCCCATCTCCTTCTGTCCCTCCCCCAGCTCAAGCATGCATGTGCTTTCTCTAAGTAAAAATCTTTTTTAAAAGGGGTGCCTGGGTGGCTCAGTGGGTTAAGCTTCTGCCTTCAGTTCAGGTCATGATCTCAGGGTCCTGGGATCAAGCCCTGCATTGGGCTCTCTGCTCAGCCGGGAGCCTGCTTACCCCTCTCTCTCTGCCTGCCTCTCTGCCTACTTGTGTTCTCTCTCTCTCTGTCAAATAAATAAATAAAATCTTAAAAAAAAATCTTAAAAAAAGATCATCCAATGTATCTTTGCAATTTTATATCTCTATTTATATTAAAAGCATAATGTTATTTCCTTGAACATAACAATAAAAATGTAACTGAAGTAAAACTAGATTGCAAATGTGATTTCTAAGGAGAACAATATTTTTGGTTTTCCTCCTCATTCTTTGTCCATAGCTCCTAAAACCCTTGTAATATTCTAAACGGATAAAAGCCATAGTGTCCTCTTCAGTTACAACATTTAGTTTTGGTTCCTGGTATCTTCAAGGAGATAGGGTCAGAACTGAGTTAAATGTAAGACACTCAGCTCTGTTTGTGGGGGGAGGGACTACAGTTTGATAACCAGAAGTATTGAGAGTAGAGTGTTGAGAAGAGAAACATGAGTTTTTCCTCATTAGTGATAGTACTTCCTAAAATATTCTACCTCAACAGGGGTCTGCAGTGGACCAGAGAATAATTATTTTCAGCTTTGCAGACTACTTACTGCATTAAAACTATTAATTAAACTACTCACTAAATGTATTAAAACTATTAAATATGCTATCACAGAGTCATAGACAATACATAGAATGGGTATAAATGTTTCAATAAGACTATTTATGAAAAGAGATGGAAGAATAGATTTGGTTCATTGGCCATATTTTATGATGGATTCTCTAAAATAAAAAGTCAAATATAAAAATTGTTAAATTTATGGGGATCAATGTTTTTTGTTTAGTATGCGTTTGCATGTAGATTTTCACACATTTGCATCTTAATCGGTAGCTATTGGCTTCCTATTACCAAAAAAGGAAAGTCAATCATTTATACTTATTCCCAGCTCTTCTTTAAAGTCCAATATTTGTCAGTTATATACAATATATATATAAATATATATTTGTCAGGATAAATATTCTACAAACTTCAGCATTAAAACCAGGATATATCTAGAACTCTCCTGGGTCTGTCTTCCTATCAATCAAGATCTCCTAAACTCTTCTAGAGTTGAAACCATGAACATCCCCTAAAATATTGTAAAAATACCTGAATATAAATAAGCAAACAAATACAAAGATTACACTAAGCAGTTTATGAGAAAACTGTATAAGGCAGACCTACTTATTTTACAAAGCGATTAGAGAAACAAGTTTTATTCCATTGTTTTGTTTTCTGGAGCTGTAGGTGCATATCATACTGGAATCCACTTCCTTCCCTATATGCCCTGAAATTAACACCTTGAAATTACTGTCTTCCATTCCCTCCCTCCTATGTGTCAGGAGGATTTTACTAGTGGATTATTAGGAGGGAAAAAAAAAGAAAGAAAGAAACAGAAATGTCCTCTAAAATTGGACAAATATTTGTAATAAGTATGCAAACATATAAATGAATAATTGTACAAGATGATTCATTACATATGTGTTTTCTATCTTTTGGAAAGAAATTACTCTCTTGTCCTCTGCAGATCCCTGTTGAGGAAGAATATTTTAGGAGGTACTATCACTGATGAGGGAAAACTCATATTTCTCTTCTCAACACTCTACTCTCAGTTCTTGTGGTGTTGACTCCAGTTTACTCTGTACACTCCCCAGAAAGTGAGGGTCTCACAGGCCTCCTAGGTCAATAGGATGGTGGTACTCAAAACAGGGTATGTGTACTGCCAAGAGCTTTCTTGGTGCACAGAATCTGCCTTCCTCTCTAATCTACCCCATTGCTAGTTAGCTATTTACATATCTGTTGCTTTGTGTTTAATATTACCCCATTTAAAATGCAGAAAGGCAAGATGGTGCCTGTCCAACACTGTTCACCCAAAAATCTTGGGAGAATCCTCAGTCATGATTAACTCTTGGTCTTTTTTTCCTTCCAATAAACTGCCTTCTTCTTTTCCCTCTCCTACACCCTCCCACATACACATTCATTTACACAAGCACCCCAGTCCTTATACACATTTTAAAATTTGCTCTTAAAAGATAAGATTTCATTAAATTCACTCACAGGAAAGTATTAAAATCAAAGGCTTTATCTCCCCAGGACTATTTGCATTTTGAGCCTCAGCAGCAGCCTTGCAGAATAAAAAGTTTATCTCACTTAAGAGAATTTCATACATCAATGACCAGCTATTACAGGAAAAAGGGTGTCTTTCTTAAAATCCTATACAAATAGGGCCTGGCCTGGCTAATGAGGAAAGAAGGTTTGAGGGGTATCGCTAAACATATCTTAATAGGCATTGGCCACAGTAATTTTTACCTGATGGTTTCTGTTTTAAATATGCATCACTCGGGACCCACTCTGAAATTCAGACAGTACCACCAACATTACAATAAGCAGAAGCAGCACAATAAGCATATCCCTTTCACTTTATAAACACATTTATCAAAACATGGCAAGACATCGCCCCCAATTGAATAAACAAAACTAAGATCAGTGTCTTTTTCTCAGGGGTGTTCTGTCTCTGCCAGCAAGAAAATGTCAAGGCTGACACCACTTATTCACAGCACTGATAACCCAGCAACTTCGCTCAGCATCTCTGGTAGCTCTGGGGAAAAATTCTTTGATATGGGACCTTGTTTTCAGCTCATTGGTGTGTGGGTTGTTTTTTCTCTTTCTTTTTCTTTTTCTTTTTCTTTTTGGTCAGGGAACAAACAGGAATCTTGAGATAGTCCAGGGCCTGGTTATTTTTCCCTCTTGGTCCCTGAAGAGTTCTCCTATCTGTAGGTTTGGTTGCCAGTTTTCAAGGGTCCAGCCAAGTTGCAAACTAGCCCCTGTTGATTCCTTTTTATGCAGGAAAATTTGCTTCTGTAATTGCCTCAGGGAGGAGAAAAGCTCCAAAAAGAAAAGAGGTAGCACTTTCATTCACAACAATTCTGAGAAGTTTAAACATAATCTCCTCACTGAGGATTTCATTAGATTTTACTCCCCTCATTCCTGTGGAAGCTTTAAGCATCAGCTTAGATGTTCTCTCTCCTGGGAAGACTCCCTGACCCCTAGGCTTTGTCAGGATGCTCTTCCCAATGGTTCTCAAAACTCTCTCATTGTTGCTCTTACCTCCCTGGATTTTAGTTTTCTGATTCCCTGCTCCAATGGATAGCAGGTCTTAAGGGCAAGTCTGTGTCCAGAGAATATGTTCTTGTAGCCCTAGTATATAACCTGGTCCAGCTAAAGTAGATGTTTTATTTAAAGAAAAAAAAAAAGATATTTCTATCCTATAGAATTCTGGGAAGAATTAGGTGTAGTTTTGTGATGTCAGTTCATTCTCCTTTTGTCTCTAAGGCCCTTGAAGTCACATTGTGAATCAATTAAGCAATGTCAATGATGCTGCAGAAAAATTTAATTGCAGTAAGTTTATTGAACCTAATCCTAACTGGAGAATTTCTTGTCTTACCCCAAAGCTTTAGTGCCTTGCAAGTAGCACACTACTTCCTAGTATATCTGTGACCCAAGGATTCAGGGGAAAGAAATAATAGATAGTGTCCCTGCTGTTTTTGGTTTTAATCATCATGCCACTGTCATTCTAACACTCAGACATTCATAGATGTGGGCTGAGGATAGGAAGAGAAAAAAGAAAACCTCAAAAGTTCTGAAACTCTTTCTTACTGTTACTGTTAGGGAACAGTACACCTAAAAAGTTCTACTACCCTGAGGCAGACACCATCAAGGAAGACACTGATGTTACCAGGTATGAAAACAAAAGCTACCCCTTCTCCCCTGAAGTCTGCCATACTCAAGTGTCCCCTTTGTGGAGTTATCAGAGCCCTGAAGCCACCTGCAAAGAGTGAATTGAGACAAAGCCTAATGTTAGCATTGAATGAGGACTCCTTACCGAGGGCCTGGATGGGGTGTGGTAATGAACCGGAGAACTCAGCATGTAGTGGGGATTAATCTCTGGAAGAAAAGAGAAGCTACAAGTGCAGACAGAAGTAGAGCCCTGAGGAGGTATTAGGAGTTAATGCCAACAATGCTAGAATTTGCTCAGGGTTTGGAGTCAGAGGAAGAATGAGTTAAAGAATGAATCCTAATGTTTGTACCTGCCTGACTCTGGTTTGCTGCAGCTGCCAGGGCTTTATCCCCTTGCTGTGTCTTGGAGAAACAGATCTGCTAGGACAGAAAGAACCACACTCACTACCAAGTAGAGCTTCAACACAGGTGACAGTCTTTTTTTTTTTTTTTTTCTTTTTTGGTATCCAGGCTCCACGATGGAAATGAAATGTTAAATAAATGTATTCTGTATAAAATTACACATTCACCCTACAAATTATATAAGCAATATAAAATCATCAGACAAAAAAAATATGCCAATGACAATATATAAATCTTTAAAAATGTTTTCAGTTGGAAAACAATTCCAGATGTGTTTCCTTATTTAAAAAGGCAAATAAACATATGAATGTTTGTAAATGTTGCATAACATTGTGATTACACTTCTCATGATACTAAAAAATCATCAAATTTAACTTCAACTGCCAAAGAAACATGTTAAAGCAAAAGTGAAATACTACAAATATTTCTTAAGAAAAATCCATATTAATTTGTAGTCATTAGTTTTTAAGATTACAAAAAGGTATTACTAAGGAAAACTATCACAAGTTTTGCTTGATACATTTTTAATATTCATTTTCTGTCTAGTATTTAGTGATTCCATGCTATGAAAAATGAGGCAAGATATTCTTCCTTCTTTAATTTCCCTACAATCCCCACATTTCATTAATTATATTATTAATTATATGTTCAAGTTTATAATTGCATAAAGTGATGCCAATCTAAGTAGCTGAGCAGAAAGGCTCAAACTCAAGATCCCAAAGAATGACTTCTAATACTTACTTGATATTTTTAACAGAATTTTCAGCAAAATGTTTTACTTAAAAACTATACAGCACAGATTTCTTATTCTTTTTAAGAATATTTGTTTTGAGCAGGGGAGAAAATGCATTTGAAGAAATAACAGCTGAAAACTTCCTAAATCTGGGGAGGGGAAAAAGACATCCAGATTAGGGGACACAGAGATTCCCCCAACAAATTCAACCCAAGGAGGTCCACACCAAGATAAAAATGGCAAAAAATAGTGAAAAAGAGTTTTAAAGATTGCAAGAGAAAAGAACAATTACATATAAAAGAAACCCCATAAAGCTATTGGCTGATTTTTTTTTTTTTTAGCAGAAACTTTGCAGGCCAGAGGAAGTAGCACAACATATTTAAACTGTTGAAAAGGAAAAATCTACAGACAAGAATAACTGAACCGGCAAGGCTACCATTCACAACAGAGGGCAAGATAAAGAGTTTCTCAGAAAAACTAAAGTAAAAGAATTCATAACTACTAAACCAGCAATACAAGCAATTTTAAGAGAGACTCTGGTTGGAAAATGAAAAGTAGTAGTAAGAAAAATAGGAAGCACAAAAGCAAAAAAAAAAAAAAATTGTATGCCTCTAAAAATCAGTCAAGGGAAGCACAAAATAAAAGGCTGTAAAATATAACACCAAATATCTGAAATGTGGAGGGGATTAGAGTAAAGAATGAGTTCAAAATTAAGCAACCATCAGCTTAATATAGACAGCTATATGCAGGAGATATGTACAAACTAAGTGATAACCTCAAATTAAAAACCAGTAATAGATATGCAAAAAATAAGGAGTAAGGAATCCAAGTGTATCACTAAAGAAAGTGTATCACTTATATGAAAATCATTAAAGCAAACCACAAAAGAGAGTAAGACAAGAAAGAATCAGAGAAAAACTACAAAACAGCCACAAAACAAGTAACCCAAGTGGCACTAAATACAGATTAATAATTACGTTGAAGGTAAATGGGCTAAATCCTTTATCAAAACACCTAGGGTGACAGTGGATTAAAAAAAAAAAAA
>PISX010029739.1:0-19662 GCA_004024625.1 Mellivora capensis
CTTAACTTATTGGCATATAACTGTTGATAATAGCTTCTGATGATTGTTTCTACTTCCTTGGTGTTAGTTGTGATCTCTCCCTTTTCATTCATAATTTTATTAATTTGAGATTTCTCTCTTTTCTTTTGGATTAGTGTGGCCAATGGTTTATCGATCTTATTGATTCTTTCAAAAAACCAGCTTCTAGTTTCATTGATACCTTTTACTGTATCTCTAGTTTCTACCTCATTCATCTCTGCTCTAACCTTGATTATTTCCCTTCTTATGCGTGGAGTTGGTTTAATTTGTTGTTGATTCTCCAGTTCTTTAAGGTGTAGAGATAGCTGTTGTATTCGGAACAGCTTCTATTTTGGAGGAGTTTATGGCCCAGTGATAGAGATATATTTCTGACCTGTTCAAAATTTTGATTAAGTCTTTAGTTTGATATCCAAACTTAAGTTTATCAGTGAGCAAACATCACATTCAGATGCCTTTGTTTCTATTCTTGGAAAGAATACTTGGACCCCCTAGAACAAATTAATTAGAATCAAATTTCTAAAACTGCTTTATAACCTATAAAGCTCCGTATTAATAGAAGATAGTTTTGTTAAAAAAAAAAAAAGAAGATAGCTTCATTTTTATCTTTAGGCCTAATGATCCTCTCTACTAAGAAACTCCTAGTAATCCTAGCACAACTTCCTGTATTTTTTAAAATTTAAATTCAATTAGCTAACATATAGTACTTCATTAGTTTCAGATGTAGTGATCAGTAATTCATCAGTTGCATATAACACCCAGGACTCATCACATCTCATGCCCTCCTTAATGCTGCATTTCTTTTCAAAGAACACAAACCTAACATGATGCAAGACTATGGAGGACACTGTAAAAAGTTGGAAAAGATCATTCATAACATATGACCCTCTTATACTTCTTATCTTTAAGAGCTTTATTAGCATCACGCAGATATTTACATATTAATCAAGACAAATAAATAATAAATAACAAGAAAATTGTTATTTGGATGACAACTTAATTAGCATAGGCTGAAAAGTCCATCATTGCAGCATCCTATCTCTGCTGAAATATTGATTGTGTTACTGAGTTCAGTAATGCTTTATTTTACAGGGAACAAATAACCATGTAATTACTCTTTGATTGAATGATTGTTGGCAATTATTTTTTTTTCTCTTTAAATACAAAGTTATTTGCACTCTCTTAAATAAAACAGCTTTAAAAAAATTTCCCACCCAAATGACTCAGTAGTTGTATCATCCATGAACACCATAAACAAAAGTTAAGGTACAAGGCACACAACCCAATAAAGCAAAGCTTTTACTAAATAACTCAGCTAAATCTTTAAGAGCTTCAGATTATAGAGTCAACATTAGATTACACCTAATTAATGAGTGGTTTGTAGGGAAATTATATTAAAAAAATCCAGATTTTCTTTTGTCCAGGTCATTCTTTAACATAATTTATCCTGATATGTATTTCCCCCTTTATTCTGTAAACTTCTTTAGAAGAAATAAGTCAGCTTACTGAGATAAAAGATAAACCACCTTGAAATATATATCTGCACTATTTCATATTTATGCACTTGAAGTGGATTACCATCAGAGCATTACCTCACAGTTTATAAACTTTATAGACTTGGTGGTTTCCTAAGAGGCAAATTCAACAGGTCTTCTGGTGTCAATAAGATATATCCAAAATATATCTGTTCCATGGTGTATTAGATAATGTAACTAATACTTTGTTCATTAAGATTTTGCAGTTTCACTGTTGGAGTTATTTTTCCCTCATGTTAGCAACCATTTGTATATGAATCAAGGAATAAGCAACAGAGTAAGGTGATTTTGTTTTTCAAAAAATAAAGGTCTCATTAATAAATTAGTGATGACATGAGCCTACAGGATATTTAATGCCAAACATATGGTCAGTATATGATTTAGTGAGGAATCACAAGTCATGTCATCCTTTCCATTGAGAGCTTGGCTTACTACTTTAAAAAAAATACTTGTAACATTCTGGGATAAACTGAGCAAATTGCTGAAGATAAGAGAGTACTCCTCTGACTTTCAATGTGCTTTTCAAACTAAATAAGAATCTTTTTTCCAGAACAGTAAAACTTTTAATTGCATCATGGATTAATAATAATCTCTTGGGACTGACATTTATTACAACATTTCAAGGATGCCAGTGGTAGTTAAACTCTACCTGACCTTTCAGTATTTATGAAGAGAAATAAACTCTGACCCCACAGCAACCTGATCCATCTTCTCTCAGTGTTGGCAAACTGATAATTTGTCTAACTATTGCACTGGATTTTATTCTCACCAGATCAAAGCCAGCAGCAACCAATTCAGCAAGTGGGATAAAGTCATCCATGAAAAATGGGCAATTAACATTAATCATATATAAAATTGTTCAAGCTGATAACTAGAACCTGGTCACTATGGTAACTCTCATAAAATGGTCCTTATGTTAACCTGGGCATCAATCAGCCCTTGGTTCATGGGAACTTAAAGTGTGGCTCATCGTTTCTCTAGGAGCTATCAATACAAAGAACAACAACAACAAAAAAAAAAACACAACCAACCAGGAGCAAGACCGCTTATATTCCATTATCATTTACTCTTTCTTCCAGTTGTTTGTTTGTTTGTTTTAGTGTAGTTGATACATAATAGTTACATAATTGATACATAATAGTTTTAGGTATACCTTTTTCTGTTCTTATAGGCAATCCAAAACTCAAATTTGTATATGTTAAACTCATCATCACCAGCATTCCATTAGAGTTAGGGAAGTTATGGAAATTATCTTTAACATAAGGGTGTTCAAGGGATGAAGAAAAACCTCCACTTGTTAGTGGGTCAAATATTATAATATCGGGGATCATGTAGATCAATCTGTTTATGCATTTATCTTATAATTGTGATTAATTGAATTATTTATATCTATTATCTTAAATTATAATTTTTAATTCCCTTGCTAATGCTGAGTTTCTGTTTTTCCTTCAATAAAAAAGAAATCTGATGTAATAGACAATTTAAGGGTTGACTACTCACTTGATAGAAAGTATGACTGTGAAGCTATTTTATACTTCATTTACCTGACTCTGCTCCCTATTTAAATTAAATGTGCCCCAGGCCTGGTTGTTAGCACCTTTAAACAAGTTTAACTTTGTCATAAATTAACTGAACTCTAATCAAGATTTTAGTATAATTAATAAAGACTATATAACAGAAATGTTGGCATATGGCTTCAATTCTTAGTGGCTTCCTTTTGTTCCACTTGTGTAATTTCTATTAACTTCAGTGGAATCAATATACCTTAGTAAATCTTAGAGTAAATCAAATTAAACAAATATTTCCCCTTCTAAATTGTATCATATCACTGTCAAATACTTTTTTTTCCTAGGGAAAGGCATTCTTGAATTCAAAAAGTATATCACTGTGCAAAACTTTTGATATTAAGAGAATGGGTAAGAAGTTAACATTCATATTTGGATATATTCCACTAGTATTTCAAATTCAACATATGCCTCCCCAAATCCCGCTCTCCAATCCTCCCTTCTCTTGTCATTAGTACAGGCATGTTCTCCTATTGATTGCTGAAACTATAAACGTGAGGGCAATTTTTATCCTCCCTCAAGACACCCAGGAGACTCAGTCAGTTAAGCATCTTCCTTTAACTCAGGTCATGATCCTGGGGTCCTGGAATCAAGTCCTGCATCGGGCTCTGTTCTTAGCAGGGAGTCTGCTTCTCCCTCTACCTGCTCTGTTTATTCTGCCTGCAGCTCTCCCTGCTTCTGCTCTCTCTCTCTCTCTCTCTGACAAATAAGTGAATAAATACATCTTAAAAATTTTGTTGATCCTCCCTCTTCCTCTCTCTTAGTTTTCAGTCTCCAATATCTTTGCTCCATTGTAATATGTGTTGCAGATTTCCATCTCCATCTATTGCTAACTCCCTAATTTAGGCCCTCATCACTTCATGCCCAGGTTATTTTTAATGGCTCACTTCATTGTTCTAATTCATTCCTTGTAAACTATCCTGTGAAATTTGGTGAAACGTCCCTTTCATTATGTCATCTTTTGCTCTAGAACCTTCAATACTTCCAGACTGCATATAAAACAAAATCTAAATGCCTAAGCCAGGCAATCTCCTCAAATATATATTTCTTCCCTTTCTCTAATTACTTCTTAAAAGAGTCTTCTATTCCAACTGGAAGAGTTGTTTCACTGTCTGCTGAACATAGTATTTGACCCTAGAACCCTTTAATTGTGAAACATTTTCAAGGTATCAGTTTCTTGGAGACATGCTTTAAGTTCCACTGCCTTGGGAAAGCTTCAGTATAACTTGCTGTACCTGCTGCTGCTTTTCTGAAAGGCCACTGACTTTTACTTTGTATCATCATTTATAGGTATTCTTAAATGGTTATCACAAAGGGCAGTTTAGTGCCAACCGTAGGGAACCTGTTCCAAATAGCCAAAATACTGTTTTTTATGTCTGGCAAATGAAGTCTCATTGGTTATTGTCACAGTCTTTGTATAATCCTACAATGATCTCAATAGTTAACATTTCAAATTTGAATGTCAATCAGAAAATAGAGGAACATGACCTTAATATCACAACTCAGAAGAGCTTAGGAAGTTGAGCAAGACCTTTAGGAATGCAATCACTATTAACCTGATTGCATTAGTCTCTACAGTTAGGGATATAGCCTGGAAGTACACATTCAATTGATAAACAAAAGTGCCAGGGTTTACATTGAGATACCACCTTAACCAGTTAGAATGGCCAAAATTAGCAAGACAGGAAACTACGTGTGTTGGAGAGGATGTGGAGAAAGGAGAACCCTCTTACACTGTTGGTGGGAATGCAAGTTGGTGCAGCCACTTTGGAGAACAGTATGGAGATTCCTTAAGAAATTAAAAATAGAGCTTCCCTATGACCCTGCAATTTCACTACTGGGTATTTACCCCAAAGATACAGATGTAGTGAAAAGAAGGGCCATCTGTACCTCAATGTTTATAGCAGCAATGTCCACGGTCGCCAAACCGTGGAAAGAACCAAGATGCCCTTCAACGGATGAATGGATAAGGAAGATGTGGTCCATATACACTATGGTGTATTATGCCTCCATCAGAAAGGATGAATACCCAACTTTTGTAGCAACATGGATGGGACTGGAAGAGATTATGCTGAGTGAAATAAATCAAGCAGAGAGAGTCAATTATCGTATGGTTTCACTTATTTGCAGAGCATAACAAATAACACGGAGGACATGGGGAGATGGAGAGGAGAAGGGAGTTGGGAGAAATTGGAGGGGGAGATGAACCATGAAAGACTATGGACTCTGAAAAACAACCTGGGGGTTTTGAGGGGGCGGGGGGTGGGAGGTTGGGGGAGCCAGGTGGTGGGTATTATGGAGGGCATGCATTGCATGGAGCACTGAGTGTGGTGCGAAAACTATGAATTCTGTTATGCTGAAAAGAAAAAAAAAGTGCCAGGGGTTTTTTTGTTTTGGGTTTTTTTTTTGCTGACTTATTTTTTTTAATTTTTCATGAATAAATATTAACAAATCATACAAAACAATAATGTAAACAATCTTAGATATTCAGTGTGGTGCAGTGGAAAGCACTAGAAGTTATATCTGAGTTCTAATTTCAGTTGTGGTAGGAAGAATTCTAAAATTCTCCTCCATCCTGAGAGACTTCTAGGCAAAATCACCAGAACTGTGAATGTATTATAGCTGAGGTCATTACAATTACATGGCAAAAGGGATTTTGCACATGTGATTAAGTCAACTAACCAGGTGACTTGATTTAATCAAAGAGAAAATTATCTAGATGGGTCCAATCCTTTAAAAACAGAAAGGAAGTCCCAGAACATACCATTGCTGGTTTGAGGATAGAAAAAGCCATGTATCGAGGAATGCACGTAGTTTCTAGAAGCCAAGTGCAATCCTGGGCTGACAGCCAGCAAGAAAATAGGTATGAAAATCCTACAATTGAACTACATTCTGCCTAAAACTTCAATGTGAGTAGATTCTTACCAAAATCTTCCAAATTAAGAGCCCAGCCTATCAGCCCTTGATTTCAACCTTCCAAAACTCTAAGAACCCACTCAAGTCTCTCTAGACTTCTGATATACAGAACTGTGAGATAATAAATGGATGTTGTTTTGAGTTGCTAAATTTGAGGCAATTGGTTATACAACAGAAAACTAGTTCACTAGTTCTGCCATTATTGAGACAAGTGATCTCAAGCAAATTACATGACTATTCTAGATGTACTTTCTCACTTTAGGATTAGAGATGTAAACTAAATATGAATCTGATCATTAGAACCATGTTATAATTCTGGTCTAACTCAGATAATTCATTAACTTCAAAGTATGCATAGTTTTCTGCTTTCTCAACTGTACATTTTAGCTTATATTTTAAGTTACATTAAGTTTCTGGATTGATTCTATGGAAAATTACCCAAAAAAAGAACAAAATGTGTGCATAATGTCATAGTATTATCCTCACCTGATAGTTGTGTATAATTGGTCAACATATATGAATACTGGTTTGGAAAGTTAAAAGTGCTGTACACCTTGAAGAAAATTCTGATACTGCAACATGGATGATCCTTGAGGACGTTATGCTGCAAGAAGTAAGGCAGTCACAAAAAGACAAATATTGTATAATTCTATTTATATGAGGTAAATATAGTAGTAAACTTATGAAAATAGAAAGTAGAAAGGTGTTTTCCTGGGGCCAGGGAAGGGGTGGGAGGTGGGGGATGGGGAGTTATTTGATAGGTATAGAGTTTCAGTTTTGCAACATGAAAAAGTTCTACAGGGGAACCTGGGTGGCTCAGTGGGTTAAAGCCTCTGCCTTCGGCTCAGGTCATGATCTCAGAGTCCTGGTATCAAGGCCGGCGTTAGGCTCTCTGCTCAGTAGGGAGCCTGCTTTCTCCTCTCTCTCTCTCTCTCTGCCTGCCTCTCTGCCTACTTTTGATCTCTGTCTGTCAAATAAATAAGTAAAAATCTTAAAAAAAAGAAAAAGTTCTATAAATCTGTTGACAACAATGTGAATATAGCTAACACTACTTCACCGTACACTTAAAATGGTTAATACTGTACTAAAATGTATTTTACCACAATTTTTAAGGTGCTATATAAATATAAGGAGTATTGTTACTCTGCTTGCAGTTATTAATACTTAAAATTTCCATGGAAATCATTTTGAATGTCAAAAAAATTCTATTGAAGAGATACACTCTGTCATTTACATATTAGGAAAGTAGAATTCTCATCTGAATGTTAGTACTAAAAGAATTACCAACTCTCCCAACCATCACCTACCACATACTTAATTTACATCCCAAGAAGTCCTTACTATTAAAGTATTAATTCTAGAGTTCAAGCTTTATATTTTCATTTCACAATTCTAAGTTTTCTTAAGGCAACTGAAATACACGTTTAGACATACATAGATTTTATTCTCATTATTTTCCCTTTTCCATCCCTTACTTTGACAGGAAAACATTTTTTAGGCATTTCTTCTCCCCACAAAAAACTTTTCCCACATCTCTTTACTGTTTTGAAATAATGACAATTTTCATCAAAGAAAGAATAGATCAGTTCATTTGAAATAGAGAACTCAATTCTAGTTTTCTGTTATAGATTGTGGCATGATTATGAATAATTTGCTAGATTTTAATAAATGGTAATGGAGAGTTTTAAGTTTGCCAAGGCAGTGGACACGTTTATGACTAACTAGATGGTCTCATAACGTTCTCTGCAGTCCCTCACTTTCATTTTGACGTCAGGTAAATTTGGATAGATTCAAATGCAACAAGTAAATCTTGAGATACAGCTGTCTGGTTACAGAATAGCATACTTTTCCAAAAAGTCATTTTTCTCCCTAAATTATGGTTTCCACAAGGCAGCACAATTTGATAGGCCAGCAGTGTACTATGAAATCAGTTTGTGACTCTGAGAAACTCAACCTCTCTATGCTTCAGTTTCATCATCTGCTAAATGTGTTCTGAAATGATTTGATTCAATGAATTGTGAGGAATTAGAAATTCTTTTCTTTGAGATCCTCCATAATTAAATAATGTGCAAGAAGGGAAAAGAAATAGCCAATGTGTGAACTTCTTTGAGCATAATTTTCCAATATAAATAGATTCTTATTTTATAAGTAGTGGTGTGTTACATCATACAAGTACTTTGCTAATGTTTTTATAGGAGTATCCCTGAAGCCATTTTAACTTTTTTTTTTAGCTGTTCTAAGTCAAAAACATTATCACATTATTTAACTCCTCAAAAATATCCTTTTACCTCACTGTCTTCAAGTAAACGAAATTGCCAAATCCCAGAGCTGGCAAAGATTATTTTCCTATTTCCATCTAGATTCCCCTCTTCCCTATAAGAGAGAAACTTCTCCTAAAATCATGGTATTTTCCTCCATACTCATAACGTATGTCTTTAATCATAGAAAAAAATTAAGTCAATGTAATTTGCATAACTGACAGTCTGCTTTTTAATATTCCTTCGTAAGTACATTTGATTCTCACTAGAATGTTTTACCACTTTCTGAAAGAAATGAAATTAATAACACCTACAAGTAATGTGGGTCTCCATTTCAGGTGAGAATCTCTTTGATACTACTGATGATGAGTTGATCCTATAGTTCCTACTAGCAACAAGACAAGGTTGCAGAAAGGGCAGTCTTTTTTTTCCCTAAAGGTTGCTTTTTTTCCTTTTCTCCCCCTGATAGGACTTCACAACACCTGAACCCTAATCCCAGTCCTAGACTTAATATTGAAATTTAGTTGTGAACTGAACACCCTGCCAATCCTGATCATAGACAGAGTTCCCTATTCTGGCCATAGATGGCCACTTTCCCAACCTTAGCCATGCACAGAACCCTAAGTCAAGCCACAGACAGCCTTGTGTGTGGTCAGAGTCACCACTATTAAGGATAACTTAATGACCCCAGTAGGAAGGAGAGGAAAGGAGAAGTGGGAGGTCAACACAGGCCTGTTCCACATGGGGCCTCAATTCATTGTGCATGTCTTTTCAAGGATGGGTAGGAGGCATTTTATTATGAAATACAATACATTCATTTACATTTCCTAACAACAGGATGCCAATCAGCAGACTGTAATTCAAAGATCTATCTTCTTTGTTATAAATGAGTTGGGAACATGGGAGGCAGGAGGAGTTCTCAGCAAGAGGTAGAACTGGCAGTGTGGTTTGAGGATGAGGAAACCAAGCCTACAGAAGGAGGAACCTCAGAAAGTCTGCCTTTCTTCTCCCATTTTCTTTGAAGCAGGGATTTATCCTACTGCTGCAGTTGCTGTTTTGTTGGTTTGTTTGTTTGCTTCTGCTTTAACTCCTAGTGTCAGAGGGAAAAAATTCAAATCATACTTCATGTTCTTGAATTAAACAAAGCTTGTTCCATAAACAAAACATTGACAGTAGAAAAATAATCAGAACAGACAGTAAAAAAATTAATCAGTCCAGGAACAAGCTTATCTATATGTTATCTTTAGATTCAAATATTGTACAGGCCTTTAAGAATAGGATATGCTTTTATGGAAACATTCCTGAGGGCTAACCCCACAGCACAGTTCAATGTTAGAAAATGTACTGATACAGCTCAATGTGGAAAACCATAGTTTTACTGTGAGAAAATGAACATATACTAACTCTAATGTTCACTGTTTAATACTTGATATCATACAATGTATCTCCACATACAGGGAAGGAAAGGGAGTAAGAAATTTAAAAACCTTTTCAATATTTAGATGAGGGAATTGTATTTATAAATAAGAAATAAGTGTGTTTATTCTGTGTTTTTGCTTTTTCTTTGTATCATGTCTTTATCTAGTCCATTACTCTTATATTAATATTATTATAATTATTTTACTAGAAAATACATTCTGTGAAATTATCTCACAGTGTATGTCATTGTCTTTGGACTTTCTGAGTGTTATTTATGCTATGTTTTGAGGAAATGCTATTTTCTGGCTTAACAATAACAAATATGCTGTTAAATAACGCCCCCTCAAGGCAGGAGAATATAGGTAGAAATAAACATTTGTACCCTAAAATTGAAAGATTTTCATCACTGATAACTTTTTCTAAGATACATTCAACTAACATGCTCCCATCATTATATAATTGCTAAATACAATTGAAAGACTATCCTAAGCAGTAAAAACTTGTTAATTATTTCACCTTTTTGAGAAAAAAATAATTTCAAGGTCAAAATCATGGAAGATTAAAGTTCTTAAACACTTTTGGCAATTTAACCCCATCAGTGGGGCATACAGAGAACACTGTAACATCCACCTCCGGAAAGAGCTAGTGATGACCCTCACTCTAACACTCCTTTCATTATCAGAGCAGCAAGACATTTCCTGCAAGTGTACAGCAATTTCCTCCTTTTAGGTATCACAGGAATGTAAATTAAATTCATCTCAGCACCATAGTTAAGTGAGTAGTTTGTCCCACTCTGCCTATTATAAATACTTAGAAGTAAATAAACTATAGTTACTTGTCTAGACTCTAAATTTCTTGTTGATGGAGATTGTATCTTATTGTATATGTATCACATGTTTATTCCTAACATCGTTCTTGGTACAAAGTAAACATCAACTAGGAGGGAAGGAAGTAAGGAAAGAAGGAAGAAGGAAGTGATGGAAGGAGGGATAAGAGAATTATTTTTAATAATTTTAATAATTTTTTGCCAGAATACTTTGTACCATGCCATTTAAGCATTTTTGTGAGTTTCCTTTGAAACTTTGGAGGTAGAAATAAGATCTAAATACATTGATTTTTCTCCTGAACTCTCCCAGAACTGGATTAAAATAACAAAATTAACAGTTGGCAAGGTTACTAATTAGTGCAACAAGAGAGCTGCATACTGAATATTTTTGCAATCTAAATTTAGAAAGGAAACTTTTTTTTAAAAGTGGCAGAACAAAAACTGAAAAATATTTTTCCTTAGTTTCCTGTTTAAATGACAAGATTGATTCTGTTTCAAATGCACTTGGTTAGAAAAGCCATCCACAAGTTTAGCTTAAAAACTGGGGAAGCAAGTTCAGCAAGGTAACACAGTCTCTATTTAATTCCCAATTCACATTAAGCCACAGGAAAATTAATCATTCCAAATAAGCATCAACGTAATAGTAAAAAAGGAAGAGGTTTTGAATTTCCCTAAACCCCTGCTGAGCGGCTATTGTATCCTTTATCTCCCTGCCTTCCAGAAAGTTAGTGGTTCTGTTTAACTTCAACTATTCATTAACCCTTTGGATATAAAATATTTGAGATGATTTTCAGTGAATATTAGCCGCTAGAGAGTACAAACTCTCTGGCAGCTTTCTTTAAATTCCTGCAGTAACACGAGCATTTCACAAACCAATCTTTACAACTGCACATATTATAATTTACACATTACATACAACAGGGTTTCACCTTAGGCCTGTTGCCAAGAATAATCATTATACATTTTTTATCCTTTTGTAAAAGAATAATAATAAATGTGAAAGTGGGAGGAAAGGAAAAGTGTTAAGAAAGCATTTAAAATAATCTCCATTTAAATACAGGAAGGCCTATGAAGAAGAGAATTTGGCAAAGGTGGCAAATCAATATTTGGAGTGAAAGGTAACACATCATGTGCAAAGCATGACATATTAAACTGAAGGTGTGATAGTCCAACTGTCCCAAGCACAACCAGACTGCCTTTGTGCTGAAAGAAAAGGAAAATGCACAAACATTCCTCAGTGGAATTTATTGGTAAAAATCCAGCAATGAAATACACATGCAAAAGGTTACTAACTACTTCCAATCCCCATGAGTGGGAGCTATCTAACAATTCAGCAACTATATTTTCCCGGAAGATAAATAGTATGCTCATTTAATTTGTCTTTTGTTACAGCCTGAATGTGTAGTCTAATCTTGGAGTGGCTTCCTCCACATTACAGGTGTTTCCCTTTTGCTAATTACAATTAACAGTGCAATTGTTGGTGCTCTAAAATTGGTAGTTAATCACCTCTGACTAAGGGTACTAAAGAAAATCTAAGTAAATTGTATTTCAGATAAATTACAATGAATACAAGATATCTCCATTCTCTGTTGAAACATTACACTGGAAGTTTATGGTTTATTTTTCAAGATTTCTGCTTTAAACACATTTTTAAAAACAATTTCATTCCTTAAAGGAGTAAGCTGGAGCATGAGATAGGAATAAAGGATATTCCTAAAGGAAGTATGTCATATTATTTAGGACCTCAAGTCAAAATCAAAGACATTGGGATTTTGCCCAAGTCTTGCTGCTTGTATTGTTGGGGATTTCTTTTTTTGTTGTTTTCTCCTCCTGAAAGGTGCTGATTAATGTTAAGGTTTACAACCTCCTGTGAATAAGCATCTGTAACTCAAAACAATACTTTGAATATATGTAGAAATAGTATCTGTTATCAAAGCAATGAATATTGGGTTTAAAGAGATTAAAGACAAAAATATAAAATCCAGGAGTCTTGCCTGTATGTATGTGTATGTATATATGTGTACATAAACTGAAAATAAGAACCTAAGTGAGATAAAAAGACCTGAATTAGATCCCCAGTCTGTCATGTGTGCTCTGAAAGCAGTGATGTGCTTGAACTAACATGTACTAGCTTACAAGCATCAATTGTGTGTGTTAATTCCTAATTTCTCATTGAAGATCTCATGTTGGTAGCTTGAAATAGGCCATGGTAGAAATCAGCAAATACTACAAATCAGGGCTCTACTCCCATGCTAACCTCCAGCCAGTTGTTAAACATTTACCAGCACACAGCTGTCTGAAGGGAAAGCATTGATGTCATGTTTTCTAAATCAAGTAATTCATTTGAAGTTTGCATTTTCATTTTTTATATAATTGAAGATAAAACCATTATACCTACAATGAAAAATCATGAAGGCATTATAAAGTACCCTAAGTATAAGAAACATATCTATGTACCAAAACATATGGAAAGCTCTTTTCCTCACATTTAGTAGCCATGAAAATGAGTATAGGGGCATGAATCAGATTTGGAACTGCCATTATTATCACTCCAATATTGAGCAAATCACCTAATTTCCTTGAGCTCTATATTTGAAGATGAAGATGCCAGTTTAAATGAATTCTATTCTTTATGTTTAATATTATAAGATCTTTGTGATAATAACATAGAATCTTCACTAATCTCCTTACAGGTCTATTTTTCCTATCTTTTTATGGGTGGAGATACCAGTCAAGATGGCTTATAGAGAACTCAATAGCAACTCCCACCCATTTGGAGTCTTGATTTTTTTCTTTTGATCTTCCTACATTATAAATAATTCTCTTCTGTACATTAACTACCCACAAAAGTGAATGGAGTAAATGTTCAGCACACAGAACAAATTACATTATGAGCAACAATGTCCTTAATTCCAGTTAAGATTAGCTATTTCAAATTCAAAATTATTATTTTTTTATAATCTGGGTAGGCTATTTCAAAAGAAATAAGCTGTGGGGCACCTAAGTGGCTCGGTCAGTTAAGCATCTGACTCTTGATTTCAGCTGAGGCATTGATCTTGGGGTCCTGGGTTTGAGCCCTGCATTGGACTCTATGCTCAGGAGGGAGTCTGCTTGGGATTCTTTCCTTCTTCCTCTTCCTCTGCCCCTCCCTCTTCTCATATGCCTTCTCTCTATCCCTTTCTCTCTCTCGCCCCCAAAATAAATAAATCTTTTTTAAAAAACCAAAAGAAGTAAGCTGCCTATGTATATCCTGATAGTTAATGCACAATGTTACTAAGTAAGATTTTTTATATCATGCAAACATTTTAAAAGTTATTCAATTTTTAAAGCTAATTATGTATCATCAAATAAATACAAAAGAGGTTATCAGCTTCTATACCAGAGACAAATATTCATAAGAAATATATAAATCAGAACTGCTTTCAGAGTGATAAAAGCAAGAATTAATTTTTTTAAGATTTTATTTGTTTATTTAACACAGAGAGAGAGAGGCTACAATTAGGCAGAGTGGCAGGCAGAGGGACAGGGAGAAGTAGATTCCTCCCTGAACAGAGAGCCTGATGTGGGACTGAATCCCAAGATTCTGGGATCATGACCTGAACTGAAGGTTCAACTGACTGAACCACCCAGGCACCCCAAGAATTAATTGATTTAAATATTTTAGAATCTAAAATCATACACTTGAGAGGAATTCTGACACAGACAAAAATTAAACATTCAAGTACTAAAGAGAAAATATTCATACATAATTAAAATTGTTTAGGCTATCTTTATAATTTGCTATGATTCATAAAAATTTATGGCAATTCATAACTATAAAATAGGTATGATTCTTATTTAAATTAAAAAACCAAAGTAAAAACATAAAGTCAGAACATTTCATCCTAAAACAGAAGAATATATGTTCTTCTAGAGTGCACATGGAACATTGTCTATAACAGATCATGTACTGTGTCACAAATGAGGACTCAATAAACACAAAAAGACTGGGATCATGCCATGCATATTTTCTGACCTGAAGTATACCACAAGAAAAAAATTGGAAAAACCACAAATACATGAAGGTTAAAGAACATCCTAGCAAAAAAGGAACGGGTCAACCAGGAAATTAAAGAAATAAATAAAATACATGGAAAAATGATAATGAAAATATGACATTGCAGAAACTTTGAGATGGAGTAAAAGCAGGCATAAGAAGGAAATATATAGCAATAGACATCTACATCAGAAAGCAAGAAAAGTCTCAAATACACAACCTAGCCCTATACCTAAAGGAGCTAGAAAAAGAAAAAACAAATGAAGAATAAAGTGAAAAGGGGAAATAATAAATATTCGAGCAGAAATAAAAGATAAAGAACAAAGAAACAAAAAACCCAGTAAAACATAACAAAGAAACTTAGAGCTGGTTCTTTGAAAGAATTAATAAGAATTAATAAAGTTGATAAACCTCTAGCCAGGCTTATCAAAAAGAAAACACAAGGAACCCAAATAAATAAAATGATGACTGAGAGAGGAGACATTATGACCAAAACCACAAAAATATAAACAATTATAAGAGTATATCATGAGAATTAGTGCCAACAAATTGGGCAATCTAGAAAAAATGGATAAATTCCTGAAACATACAAACTACCAAAACTGGAACAGAAAGAAATAGAAAACGTGATCAAACTGATAACAAGTAAAGAAATTGAATCAATAATCAAAAATCTCCCAACAAACAAAAGTCCAGCACCAGATGGCTTCCCTGGGGGAATTCTACCAAAGAGTTTAAGAATTAATAACTATTCTCAAACTGTTCCAAAAAGTAGAATTGGGAAGAAAATTTCCAAACTCATTTGATGCCAAAAGACCCATCCATAGAAAAGAGAATTACAGACCAATTTCCTTCAAAACAGGAATGCAAACATTCTTAACAAATTACTAACAAATTGAATCCAATAGTACATGAAAAAAATCATTCACTTCAATCAAGTGAGATTTATTCCTGTGCTACAAGGGTGGTTCAATATTTGGAAATCAATCAATTTGATACACCACATTAATAAAAGAAAATATAAAAAAAAAACATGATCCTCTCAATAGATGCAGGAAAAGCATTTGACAATATACAGCAATCATTCTTGATAAAGACCCTCAACAAAGTAGGGATAGAGGGAATCTACCTCAACATCATAAAGGCCATATACCAAAGACATACAGCTAATATAATTCTCAATGGGGAAAAACTGAGAGCTTTCCCTCTAGTCAGGAACAAGATAGAGATGTCCACTCTCACTATTGTTATTTAACATACTGGTGGAAATCCTCATCTCAGCAATCAAACAAAAAGAAATAAAAGCAACCAAATCTGTAAGGAAGAATTCAATCTTTCAGTATGTCCAGATAACCTGAAACTCTATATAGAAAACCCAAAATATCACCCCAAAGCTGCTAGAACCTCAGTAAAGTTACAGGATACAAAATCAACATACAGAAATCTGTTGCATTACTATACTCCAAGAATGGAACAGCAGAAGGGGAACATAAGAAAACAGTCCCATTCACAATTGCACCAAAAACAGTAAAATACCTAGGTATGAACCTGACCAAATAGGTCAAATACCTATACTCGGAAAACTATAAAAACACTGATGAAAGAAATTGAAAGAGGCACAAAGAAATGGAAAGACATTCCATGCTCATATATTGGAAGAACAAATATTGTTAAAATGTCTATACTACCCAAAACAAGGTATACAGTTAATTCAGCCCTATGAAAACACAAGCAGAATTTTTCACAGAAGTAGAAAAATCAATCTTAAAATTTATATAGAACCACAAAAGACTCTGAAGAGCCAAAGCAACCTAGAAGAAGAAAAGCAAAGCTGGAGGCCTTGGAATTTCAGACATCAAGTCATGAAGTTGTGGTGACCCAAACAATATGGTACTGACACAAAAATAGACACATAGATCAATATCACAAAATAGAAAAACCAGATATGAACTCAACAATATGGCCAGTTAATTTTCAACAAAGCAGGAAAAGAATAAAGAGTCCCATGAACAGTAGTATTGGGAAAACCACACAGCAAGATGTGAAATAATGAAACCAGACCACTTTTTTACAACAAACACAAAAATAAATTCAAAATGGATTAAAGACATAACTATCATTCTTGAAACCACTATAATCCTAGAGGAGAACACAGGCAGTAACCTCTTTGACATTGGCCATAGCAACTTCTTTTTAGATACGTCTCCTGAGGCAAGGGAAACAAAAGCTAAAATAAACTATTGGAACTTCACCAAAATAAAAAGTCTTTGCACAGTAAAGGAAATAATCAATAAAACTAAAAGGCAACCTATGGAATGGGAGAAGATATTTGCACATAACATATCTGATAGAGGGTTAATATCCAAAATATGTACAGAACTTATAAAACTCAACACCAAGTAAACAAATAATGTAATTAAAAATGGGCAGAAAACATGAATAGACATTTTTCCAAAGAAGACATACAGACAGCCAACAGACCTTGAAAAGATGCTCAACATCACTCATCATCAGGGAAATACAAATTCAAACTACAATCAGATATCACCTCGCATCTGTCAGAATGGCCAAAATCAACAACACAAGAAACAACAGGTGTTGACAAAGATGTGGAAAAAGAGAACCCTCTTGCAGTATTGGTGGGAATGTGAACTGGCACAGTCATTCAGGAAAACAGTTATGGAGGCTCCTCAGAAAGTTAAAAATTGAACTACCCTCTGATCCAGCAATTTCACTTCTAAGTATTTACCTAGAGAATACAAAAATACTGACTCAAAGAGATATATGCACCTTACTGCTTATAGCAGCATTATATATACAATATCCAAATTATGGAAAAAGCCCAAATGTCCACCAACTGATGAATGGATAAAGAAGTGTGTGTGTGTGTGTGTGTGTGTGCGTGTGTGTATAGAGAGAGTGTGTATGTGTGTGTATGTGTAGAAATGTTGCCGTTTGCAATGACATGGAATTAGAGAGTATTATGCTAAGTGAAATAAGTCAGAAAAACAAATACAATATGATTTCATTTATATGTGGAATTTAAGAAACAAAGCAAACAAGCAAAGGGAAGAAAAATTAGAGAGAAAGTAACAAACATATTCTTAATTATAGCAAACAATCTGATTTTTTCTAGATGAGAGGTGGGTGGGAGAATGACTTAAATAGGTGATGGGATTAGGAGTACACTTGTATGAGCACCAGGTGTTGTATGGAAGGGTCTTATCATTATATTATATACATGAAACCAATATTACCTGTAGGTTAATAAACAGGAACTTAAAAAAAAACTTGACAAACAAAGCAATATGGAAGACACCCCTATATCCATCAGTAGATGAATGGAGTAAGAAGAATTGTATATATATATATATATATATATATATATATATATATATATATATATGATGGAATATTGGTAAGCCATGAAGAAGAATGAAATCTTACCATTTATCACAACACGAATGGACCTAGAGGATATAAAACTAAGTAAAATAAGTCAATCAGAGACAAATGCCATATGGCTTCACTCATAAGTGTCAAGAATCAAAACAAATGTACAAACAAGTAAAAAGAGAGACAAACAAACAAACAACAACAACAACAAAACCCAGACTTTTAAATATAGAGAACAAACTGGTGGTTGCCAGAAGGGAGGTAGGAGAGGATGGGTTAAGTAGATAAAGGGGATTAAGACTATACTTATCTTGATGAGCACTAAGAAATATAGAATTATTGAATCATTATGTTGTATACTTGAAACTAATGTGACATTGTATGTTAATTATACTGCAACTTTTTAAAGTACATGTTAAAAATTGGCATCCATACATTCTGGTCCCTAGCGAGAAGAAATTAGAAAATTTAGTCTCACACTTTTCCAAGACAGCTCTTCACTATTCATTTCAGATCCATTTCAGATCTCAGTTAAGGAAGAGCTTTATTCCATTGTATAGCCCTTTACTATAAGTTTTGTTACTGTTGCTGGATGATTAAAAGGAAAGAATAATACTGACAAATTAACAACTATTATATGTCAAGCATTATGCTAGGGTTTACATCAACTTCATTTAATTCTCTAAATAATTCCATAGCTATTATCCTTATTTTAAGATGAGAAATTAAGCCTTAGAGAGGCTTATTTGCTGAAGGCCAGCCAGCAGATCCAGACTGTAGCCCTCATCTGTCTGACTCTAAATCCACTCTATAGTATGCATATATTTCTCAGTCTAGTTTAAGACAAATGACTTTTACTTCCTTAATTTCTATAAATAGAAGAGCGCCTCCTCAGAGTTGAAGAAATAAACTCAACCATAACAGAACAAAATAAGCAAGAGACTGAAGGGGAAATTGTTCATAGTAATTTCATCTGGGGCTTGAAACATTTTGTATCTCCATGATTTACCAAACTTGGATAAAGGCAATTCAGACAAAGGGAGCTAGGACGTCACTCTAGAAGTAATTAAAGTAATGTTTAAGTTACATGAAAGATACCAAATAAGTGGCCTATAAGTTCACAACTATGAGCTTAGCACAAATAAAAGGAAAGGGGAAATGATTAAACAGCAAAGGCTATAATAGAAGAAAACTAAGGAAAAGTGGAACCTGTTCAGAGGGAATCAGTGAAGTCTATGGAGGAAAGGAGCCCTTAGCCAGGTCTCAGATTGGGTGGGACCCAGACAAGAAGATACATGACAGACACATTCCAGACTAAATCATGGAGATGGAAATGAAGCTGTCTTGGGATCAGAGAAGAGATAGGCCTGTCTGTTAAAAATGAGGTGGTATCTGGGCTCTCTACTCTGTTCCATTGGTCTATGTGTCTGTTTTGATGCCAGTACCATGCTGTCTTGGTGATCACAGCTTTGTAGTAAAGCTTGAAATCAGGTAATGAGATGGACCCTCAACTCTATGGTCAAATAATTTTCGACAAAGCAGGAAAAAATATACAGTGGAAAAAAGACAGTCTCTTCAATAAATGGTGCTGGGAAAATTGGACAGCTATATGTAGAAGAATGAAACTGGACCATTCTCTTACACCGTATACAAAGATAAACTCGAAATGGATAAAGGACCTCAATGTGAGACAGGA